>JBBPTN010000476.1:0-11926 GCA_038094075.1 Xerocomus spinulosus
AGTGGGATAGTGCACTTCTCGACGCCGAGATGGTAATTAATCTATTTCTACTTTCCTTTGGAAGTCGCTCAAGTGCTTCATTTCCAGTCAATCGATATCCAACCATCGGTTATAGGATATATCGCAAAGAGCTTGGCACTTGGTGGTCAAGGGAGAGACGAAGATTCTATGCAAGCGTTTGATCTCGGCTTCAGTTGCTGTAACCCAGAGCAAGTTCATTTCCTACTACTCGTCAAGGTATGTAACATACAAACCACGTCTGGAACATACCTTGATCATTCCATTTAGTCGGTCATCCTATTCCTTACTGGATTCCATCGTTCTGCTATTGCTCGTGCAGCTGACCTGGTCGAGTCTTTATCCGGTAAGGCTCCGTACTGCCTCATTGTTCAGGTACTGCATTTTTTCCCCTGTATTCGTCGTGACACTTATGCCGTCCGCAGGGGTACATGTCTGTTCTTCTATCAAAGTCCGCAATCGAGTCGCGCGATTATAACCATGCGATACAGCTATTGGCGTCGGTAAAAGATCTTGAGGAATTTGGCGATCTCCCAGAGTTGTTGACCATCTCTTTGGTATGTGCTATTTTCGAACATCCGTACTAGCACTCAACACGTTGCGAAGATTACTGGATGGAAATTTGACACCCTCAAATTTGACGTGTATCAGAAGAAGTGTGAGGCGTTGTTTGCCGCTGGGCTTACTGGCGGCGCGGTAGCGTCCTTCAAGGAAGGACGCCACAAGACAACACTGAGCTCAAAAGAAGAAACGGAATGGGCCAAGGGTAAGGATCTTGGCATGTAGTCTTACTCACATTAAGATTGATTTCGTGCAGATTTTAACACGCGGTGTATCAGTGAACTGAATGAACTGGCGGATGTGGCTTCGTACGCTGCTGCGTATCATGATGCTGTTGCCTATTACTCTTCAGCATTGGCGCTAGATCCGTTTTCGACTGGCTTACTGGTCAAGCGTAGCAGAGCACATGCAGAAACGGGAAACTGGGAAAGCGCGTTGGAAGATGCAAATTCTGTACGTGTTACTTTGTTTCTGGTCCCAGGATTGGCTAACGGCGAGGGTTCTAGGCAATCGCGCTTGACCCATTGCATCCTTGGAGCTATGAGGTTAAACATGCAGCACTGCATGGTGCTCGTCGTTACGACGAGGCAATAGAGACACTTGACGAACTAGTCCTGAAACTCGAACAGTCACCCGATCCTCATGCTCGAGGTAAATGCTTCTGTATCGTATCATTGAACATCGTATGACGAAGGTACTTTAACAGAAATACGTGACAACTACGTGAAGCCTTCACAAACGATAGCGGTTATTCATAACCTTGCTAAACAGATTCAGCGTGACTTTCCGCTCGTTCTCATCGACACAAACAATGGGCATCTCTGCGATGAACAGGAACGGATGCGAGTGTTTGAAGCGGACACAAAGTTCAAACAGCTTGTTTCATCTATGGTTTTACAGACCGATGACGTCGGTATCAACCAGGCAGTGCAAGAATACTTTCGATACGCTACGTTCTCCCACACATGGGAGGAAGACGAACCTTTATTTCACGAGATCCTTCATGAATCAGTACACGACCTCGCCAAGTCACCCAAGATGATGAAGTTGCTCATGTTTTGCAAGATCGTTCAGGAAGCAGGTTTTCATTGGGCCTGGAGTGACACATGTTGCATTAATAAAACGGATGGTGCAGCATTACAGGAATCGCTCACTTCAATGTTCCAGTGGTACCATGAATCGTCACTCACTGTCGTTCACCTCAAAGGCGTCTTGTCCGACTCGGAGCTCGGGGCTCTAGAGGCAAGCTTGTGGAATACTCGCGCATGGACTCTACAGGAGTTTTTTGCATCCAAGGTCATTCGTTTCTACACCGAAGATTGGAAACCTTACCTCCCCCACGAGGTCGCTTTCAACCACAAAGAGTCTTCCGTCATCATGCGAGAGATGGCACTCGCGACAGGTATCGATGCAAGCGAACTTCTCTCATTACGCCCTGGATCGGAGAATGTCCGGCAGAAGCTTCGCCTTGCCTCCACTCGCCTGGCTACCAAGCAGGAAGACATTGCTTACTCGTTATTCGGCATATTTGACGTCTCCATCCCAGTCACGTACGGTGAGGGGCAACGTCGTGCCCTTGGCCGTCTCTTGCAGGAGGTTCTTACGCGTTCCGGAGATGCCACGATCCTGGCCTGGACGGGCAAGGCATCGGACTACAACAGCTGCCTTCCCTCAGAGATCACCGTCTATCGCGAGCCACTATCACCACACCTACCATCGCCGATCTCGGACGACGAGATGGAAAAGGTGCTCTTTGAATTGCAGATGTCCTCGGTGCTTCACGACTCTGCAATGGAGTTGTACGACCGACTTCTCTTGCTTCCGACGCCGCGCCTCGTCAGTCGTCGTCTGAGCTTGTCATGCATTGTGTTCGTGTTGAGAACAGTGAGCCGATCGTTTGTCGCTGGGGCCGATCCGTCCGTGCGCGTCTACCGTGCTACAGCATCGGCACTCGGAGATGTCGAAATCAGGACGTCGGACAACTTGACGGGCTCGACCAATCTCGTGCTCGTCCATCCCTGGTTGCAATCGCTCTTTGACCCCATCCTTCCGCACGAAGACATGATCGCGGACGACGTCGAACCGCTGCCGTTACAGGTCACCTTGGAAAGCGACACGACCGTGACCGAAAAGAACCCGGCACGCATCTCTCTGCGCAACGTTGTGCAACAGTTGCAGCTGCCTTCCCCGCTGGACAAGACGACCCGCGCGTTGCGGCTGTTTGCGCGCCTCAGACAACCCTTTGGGGCGTTGTTGCTGGCACCGCATTCACCTAGGGAATACGTACGGGTGGCGACGGACCATCCGATCGTCGTGCGTATACGCAAGGAGGTGTCACCGCAATATCTATTGGACAAGATACGTATTCTAGATATTCTTTAATTTTTGATTAGTGGGGCATTTGTTGGTCATTCCATAGGTTGCATCCATATATGATACATACATCTTGGCACTGTACTCTACCACATTTACCTAATTCTCTTGAGAGTTGTCATTTCAGGGTTCCTGAATAACATGCATCAATCATATTCTGAAATATGCTACTGTGTATTGTAATGAAGTGGATGTACACATAATGAAATTACAAGTACAAAGAAGTGAGGGTCACAAGGGCAGTTTCTAAAACCTAGCCCCCTCTTTCTATCTATCTATGTGTTGACAGGCCTTCAAAGTATCCAGAAGGGATATGCCTAAGACCATCCAAATGCTGTAACACCTTGTTATGAATACACTGGCCTTTGAAACAAAGCTCATATTCATCATCACCCAAACCTGAGTGGGCAGTTCGCTGAAGTAAGACCACCTGATGTAAAATGGACTCTGACTGATCCAAAGAGTCAAAAATTTTTGCAGGCCCTTGTTGATCAAGCATGCTGAATATTGCACTAGTGAGGTCCCTGCTTGAATTGGTAAGAATGGTTTTGATGTCACGAGGGCAGGGACCATAATCAAAGACAAGCTTTTGAACACTCTCAAGAGTGTTGTATTGTCTGATCTGATCATCTGATAACCTGATAAATTTCTTGTCTGACAGGCTGATGAAATTATTAGCTCTAGTACACCACATTAAGCTAGATGGCATTTGCTTACAACTTGCACATCTCCTCTATAGACCATGGATTCATCACCCATAGGATGCCATTATCTTTTGTCAACCATCGGATATACCTCTTCTCTTGAGGAGAGGATGTAATAAGAACAAAAAGCTCTGGAGAGGCTAGATAGGATGCTTCTGGCCTTCCATCAGCTGCAGCATCAATGATTGACCATACTCGAGTGCTGGGATCATTAACATCACGGGGAGGGAGATCCATCATGTTAATGTTTGCCTTGGCTTTGTATTTGACCCCAGATTCATGGAATAGGTATGAAGAACCTAATGATGTTGTAAAAAGTGTTGTTTTTGCTTCAGTCATTCTTCGGAGTAATGTGTATACCCCAAAGTATGATTTTCCTAAATTCTTGATAAGTGGTGATTTCACAGAACAGCCAATACAACATTACCTATCCCTGGATTGCCGGTAACAACAACACCATTCTGAGGAGTCTTGAAAAGCTGGAGAAGGCGCTCATATGTCTCATGGTATTCATCTCTCACTATCATCCAACCCTTTGAAGATTCAAGAACTTCAAATGGGCACCAGTTGGCCACATGGATTGTGCGCTTCTCTGAAGTGACATCCTTCTCAGCATGAGCTACCTGAAGAATAGCCTTGCCAGGGGATTCTGGACCCCACCAATCCTTGTAGAATTGTTCCCACTTGTTGTTGTTATCATTGTGGTCTGTATCCAATTCTCTAGAGTGGATGTTGCCCCATCTGTTGAGATACTTTTGACATGAGAGCTAGGGGTGATGAGAAAAGAAAGGCTGGTATGTGCATATAACATACTGGGTCTTGTTTAAACTTCTTTTGAGGAGGCTCAGAGGAGAGATTCTCTGATGAGGCAGGGGTGAACATGAATGACATTTGAACAGTGGATTGTTGTGATGATGGAGTGAAGAAAAGGAGTGGGTTAAATAGGGGGTACTCGAAATGTCGTCTTAAGTAAGTTGTCGGAGTTGGAAAACTGCCAGTCACTAGCAGAACTTCAACACAAGTCAAGTCAAGTACTACTCATTCAGCCTAATCACTCGGTCTTGTCCTCACCCATGCCAGGCATACTATAGCGTCACAGCGAGCATTACTTTGTTAGGTGACACTGAATTTATCTCATGCAATCACACGACTTACTTACTAACCAGACGTACTCCCGCATTCATCTAGGCTTTCAATTCTCCCACTCGTTTGTGTGGTCACGGCCATGCAGTATCGGCAATGTCAATAGCGGGTGCTGAACAGCCAACGCGACGACGACGACGAAAAGGGCGGGGGCAATGCAATGATGGGGCCACGGCGACGATGATAAGACGTGCAATGTCGGCAGCGCCGACAGCAATGACTCCCATCTCTAGAGGTTGATGACGATGGCGAGGGTACAGCGGTATGGCCACCACCACTACCACCGCATGATGAAAACGTATATATCCCTTCTTATATGCGAGATTCTTGATTGACCTTTGAGTCGTTCTACTAGTGCTGGCCATCACCATTTCCTTGCCGCCGAGATCATTCGTCGACCATTCTGTGCCATCGTTTCCCTACATCGAGCACAGAGGTTAGGACCACTACTATGCCGCTTGAAAACACCACCGACCGTCGGTTCTCCTGATGGGCCCGACATTCTGCTTTCGTTCGAGGAGTGGAAGTCGAAACAAGTCCCTGGTTTACAAATGACCTCCACAACACCCGAATGTGACGACATCCGAATTGGCGCGGTGCAATTAGCCAATCTCAAGTTCTCTAGGGGGTGAGCGTCGCAAAGACGTATCCGGGTGCCAACTTCAAGGGGTGGACCTCTGTTGGCACCTATCGTGCCAAGGGCGTCAGGGGCGTCCAGGTGTGTATCTACCAACATTCAACTGGTAACTTTGATGGCACAAACAGTTATTTCGTCTGCCGCGTTCCAGGACTGCCGAGGCCCGCCCCAATGCAACGCAGTCGTCGTTGACGGATACAATGAATGCACCACCTCGCGAGGCGCCTTCCTTTCAGTTCGCCATCCACACTGCCTATTATCTCTCACAGACAGTCTTCCGCAGTTCTTTGATAAGGGAACGTCAGTGACTAGCATTACAGATGAGGAACAACAGACACTGTCTATACGATCCACAGGGATGCACGCTGTCATAGGAGCCGTCTGATCGCTGCTATCATCGCCCTCGCCTACCACGATGGTGTGGTGTTACTTTTGCCTATGACGTCACTCGCGGGATTCTGACGTATATTCGATCGCGACGCCTTCGTCGCAGCCAAGCAACCCTTCGATATCTACGCAGGTTCAGCAGATTCCCACACATGTCCTGACGCCTTCGCGCTCGCGCCATCGTCGTCTTCATTGACGTGTGGGCCACTGCATTGTTGCTGTTACCGGGTTGGCGCACCATTGCGCTTCTACTTCCCTCGCCGTCATCATGTTGTTTGTACCATCGGACTGACCCTATCACTCGTCGTGGTTGGCGCACCGTTGCAACGATATGTAGCAAGAGCGACATGAAGACAGCCACTGGCACACCATTGAGCATATCCGCGAGATATTCGTCCGGGAAATTGGAGTGCAGGTCGGTTGTGCATCCTCCCATCTGGAATTGTCGTGTTGCGATGCGCAGAACTATATCCAAGTGATGAAAACAACATAAGTTCCGACTGCATCCCCGAGGGCAACATTCGGACTTGCGATAAAAAATGGGGTATAGCTCGAGCGGGTATACATGGGCCTACCCCGTCCCATGGTCCTTGAATTGTATCCGGGTGGATCGGATCCAGTGAACCGGCAGTCGAGAACGAGAGTGTCATAAGTATGTCTGTTCGGTCTCTCGATATTTCTCTCTAACAAGCAAACAGGAATTGTTTGTCCACAAGAGGATGTGGTGCCATCTGGGTCTTGCGGAACGTGACCGGGCCTTATCGATAAACGTAGTCGGGCGCAGGGGATGGAACCAACATCGCTGATGCTCCAATGAACTGGATTAGGTCCACAACGGAATTCCGTTCTTATCCATCACCATGCGCCTTCTTCATTCTCGTCGCAGAAGACCACGCGTTTTCAATTGATAATTCGCACACCTCGTGTCCGATTCATTGGCGAAAACCCATCACCGGAAGAAGTTGACGCCTCCACCTCGATAGCTGTCGAAGCACTCCTAATTGGGTTGTTCAGCGAAACATGTCAGCTGTCCGACCTGATATAAGTGTCCACGTCTCGGAACCTGAACCTTGCTAACCGCTCCTGCAAGTCTTGATATTCGAGAGATGCCGAATAGCGCCTACCTAGATGCCCTCTCTATTCTGGATCATAGTCCACTGTCATCCCACCGTCAGCGTTCTTCATCGACTTGTGCGAACCAGTATGGGTTCCCGTTACCCGGGGAACAATTTCTATCACCTTCCGCAGCTACCACCAAGTACTACTTTGCTGACGAGGCAAAGTGGCACGCGATCCTGGGCGAGTCTTTGCATCGCTCGTAACGCCTTGTCTCTGATGATTTTGGTTGTAGAACATGGTGATTTCGACGATATTGTTATCGGGACAGGGTCTTGTGCCCTTGCGTACATCGATAAGGCCCTCCAGCTGAATCCTAAAAGACGAATTCTCGTCCTCGAGCGTGGAGGTAATCGATTACGAGCATAACCCTGTACTCATTCTGACAACACCATACAGACGTCTGGCTTATGACTCACTTTCAGGTATGTACGGAGTGCGGAGTTTGAGAGTGTATTGATCATCTTTGCGTAGAATCTCCCTCTACCCCTCAGTCTATTGTTGAACAACGCATCAGAAACATATCCGTGGGCGTTGAGTTCCTCGACGTTCCATAGTGATATCAAGGTTCGTCGTCGTCGTCATGCAGTATTTTCACTCATGTTTGTGCATCAGTTTGTGCACGGATCCATCCCTTTCTTTGGTGGGCGAAGCCCTTTTTCATCCGCGTGGGCCCCACGACCGCCACTTGTATCAATGCGTGACTTCCCAAAGTCTCTCCTTGCTACTGCCGGCGAGGAGCGGTTCTGGTCAGGCTCCAGGGATCTCCTCAATGTGGCTGAACCCGGCGAACTTTACGGTGGGGATTATCAGGCTCTACAAAAATACATTGGGGAACGGCTCGACAGGGCTGCTTCAACCGATTTCGTGGAGAAAAAGCTCGGTACGATCAGCTATGTGGAGCCAGCCAACCTCGCTGTCGGAAAGACGACGGCAGCTTCCAAATTAGCATTTGAAAAGTTCTCGACTCCGGGTCCATTGCTGAAGCTATATGAACGTCAGCGCAAGCTCGCCAAGAAAGGGGAAGGCTCTCCTCTGACAATCGCCACGGGTGTTGTCGTTGAGCGGTTCGAGATCGATCCCCTCGACCCAGGCCAGAGGGCGCACGTGCTGCATACGTCTCGCGGTTCTTTGAACTTTTCTCTCCTTAAGAAACCCAACATCATTCTTGCGACAGGTGCCATTCCTGCCTGTACCATTGTGCTGAATTCCGTCGCAAGGCAACATGGTAGAGCTGGTTCGCGTCTCAGTGGGCACTTCCTCGGCCATGTCAATGCACGCTTTCCACTTCCGGAGAGGTTCCGTACCTTACGCAGGGAGGAATGGATTGAGCGACAGGAGAGGCTAGGCAAAGGCGTGGCGCAGAGGCTAGACGATTCTCTCCAGATTGCTGCATACTACCTTGCTGGGCGTGACCCTCTCACGGGGTTGCAGTACCATGGCGAGATCACGGTGACCCATCTACCACTCGGTGAGGATCAACAAGAAGACGGTGCAAGGTTGTGCCCCGACTACTTCTCTGCTCCCACTGAAGCTCAGTTGGAAGGTTCCCAAAATTATGTCATCATAGGTAAGGGATCACGTATGGAAGCTGCGCAATGTCTGATATCACCCCTAGCATGTGTTATGGTCGGCGAAATCGACGAGACGAACCCAGAATGTCACATCCGATTTAACAAGGAGAGACCCAACAAGACGACGAATGTTGACCTCCAGCTCACGCTGTCGGAAAACAACAAGAAATTGCGTGAAGTCATGTATAGGGCCGCGTGAGTGTGACCCTCATTGTTGCTCTAATCCTGCCATAACTCTGCTTGTGTAATATACCAGGTTACAAGCCACCATCGCTATGGCTGGCGAGAAGACAAGTGATATTGAGTATTGGCACGATGATGGCCATAGTGCAGGTAGATGGGACAGATCGGAGCCCGACAAGACTCAGTTCCAAATACATGGGGTGGTCGATGCATCCTCGACCCTATACATGGACGATACTCTTCCTCTTCACCCTAATCTGGAACCGGAATCGGAAACGAACTCACGGAGTCCATCTCGGCCCTCTGTCGACCGTAACTACCGAGTGTATGGCACCGGCAATGTCTATGCGACCGGTTCTGCCATTTTACCCACTTCCGGATCTTGGAACCGTATGTGCGGATATCCAGCTGATTTGACGGTTCCTAACGACTTGAATTAGCGACTCTTACGACGTGCGGGTTCGCACAGGACCTCGCGATCAAGCTGCACACGCTTTCTGTGTTCCGACAAGTCTTCTCCTTGTCTATCGCCTCCGACCAGATTCATCGTCTCACTGGAACCGCGGAGAACATTCTTCGCGCCCTTCGGAATAGGGTGTACAACACCCTCACATCGCTCAACCCAAAGGGATCACCGAGCCAAAGGGGTGCCTGGCAACTCACCTGGGGACCGGTAGTTTGGAAAAATAGAACCGACACTAGTACCACCGGCTCCGACCTCTCGTGGTTTGTAGCTTACCATGATAAACTCGAGTTCGAGGATGGTTCTTCGCATCCAACGTACGTTATCGCTGTTGCCGGTACTCCGGGGACGTCTGTCAACAAGGTCGTCGATTTTGATGCCTACGCGTCCGATGGCCAATTCAAGACTCCGCCAGCGGAGGTTTTTGCAGATGTACGGGATACCACCACGCCGTATATTTCCTTATCAACAGCCAGGGCGGTGCATACACTGCTTACCAACCCGGCCCCTAGCATTGTGGGTGTGAGGACGCTCCTCAATTTCATCCACGGGATCAAATCTACCAAAGACCCGATTACGCGCACTCTCCCGAGGTTCGTATTCACAGGTCATGGTGTTGGTGGCGCTGTCGCACCATCTGTTGCTCTCGCCCTCGTCTATGGTGGGGTCCTCCCAGCTGATCGTACCTTGACGTATTCCGTTGCGGCACCCAGTACCGGAAATGCTGCTTTCGCTAGCCTCTTTGAGAAAACGCTAAGAAACCGTGTCGTGCATGGAGCGGATAGTTACAGAACCTGGAACATCAACCTTGTCAACACGCTCGATGTGGTACCTCAAGCATGGTGCAACCAGCGCCACGTTTCCCCGAATCAGAACCTGAGCAACATCCCAACCATCTACGGTACCCCGATCGTTTCCGATACGATTAGGATCACCGACACATTGATCGCCAGTGCAAGTGACTCTGGCGTCGTCTGGAAGCCTCTTCCTAGCCGCTACTTCACTGGTACCTATCCCTCTTCTCCGCCGGCAAGTTTGGATGCGTTCCTACAGATCGCTGTTCAGCAGCATGTGCAAGCATATCTCTGCGAAGTCGGCATTGCTGTTCCTGATTCCGACTTTTCTCGGGATGAACTCGGTGTGAAGACGGAGGCCGAGGTCCGGTTGAGTTACCCTGTCATTGGCGACTTTGAGCGGTTCAGGGATGAGACTGGGACTGTGGCCTGTTTTTCCCCTGGGGCGGGCCCTGGCACCGGCACTGGCGGTTGGATCTGGGTCGGGCCTGGAGGCCCTGGAACGGGTAGCGAAACCTGGCTTGGTGCGAGGGCAGGAACCGGAACCGCGACAGGGTCCGAGAATAGGATTGGAATCAAAATCATCCCTGTAACGGAGGCGAGCGCTGGAACTGGGATCAGGACGGAATCTGCGCCTAGTTCCGCGATGGGGAGCGGGATCGGAACGGGAGCAGGAGATGGATCTGCAGGAGCTGCGATCGAAACCGAGATCGGAGCTGGGCGGATAGCCGTCACGCCCTTGTCCTCTCTCTCAGTCGTCAAGTATGGTAATCCGGAATACGCCCTCATTCCTCAATCGTTCCAGAACCACCCGGTCCTCGTCTATCGTGGTTGCTTGCCTGACGCAGTATCTGTCACGGAGGTCAAGGCGCATCTGTCATCGATCGGTGTGGTGGAGCCGCATCGGACTGGCACGCTGCTCATCAGGGACCATTTCTACGTCACGCACAAAGTCTTGTGCATCACCGTTGGGCAGGCTCAATTACGGTTCGGTGGTGAGGGTAATCCGTCCCGAATTGACGTCGACGTCAGGAAGGGAGATGTGGTCGTTATTCCAGCCGGCGTTCCTCACCGCTTGTTGAAGGATATCGGCAGGGACCTGGAGGTCGTGGAGAGCTATCTAAAGGGGGTGAACGTGGACTCGGATACGCGCCGTTTGGGCTCGCGACCTCAACAGTCGCATCTTTACAGTATTGCGTCGCTCGCGTGGTTCAACAGAGACCCAATCTATGGTGATAAAGGGCCGGTTATTGGTTGTTGATCGTTGGCAGCTGGTAGTAGAGCGTGCTTGTCTTGATCACTGAAATAGAGCCTTGTTTCGCTTACATAAACGTTAGTAGAATTGTTGAAACGCAAGTTGTCTTGTGACTTGCATGTTTGACTGACAACAGGTTCTACAGAGACTCAGACCTTGACTTTACTATGATAAATAAGAACCAGAGGGAGTCTGAACTATGCACATCGGGCGGGTAAGTGGTATGTGACAAGGCTGGCACATGAATCGACCAGGTTGTATACTTGCACCTGAGTTGCACACGGTGACCATGTTCGAGCCACTGACGCTTTCATTGTAGTAAATGCCAGGCATGATCATCTCGGTTCGCATTTCTTCTCGTATTCTAGTACCAACTATCAGGTTCATGCAGCCATCTGGAGAGGCCTTTCAACTAATGTATTTCAGGACCGGGATATCAACGACATACTTCTTGTCAAGGGTCCGCACTTGCCACTGGGGCAGTACTCGTGAGCGATTCGACCATGGAATCTGAACGGGCCGATCCGCGCCCAACAATTCAGGACTGCGTGCATTTATCGATTTCGAGCAAAGGGGCTGGCATGCGCCATACAACTCTCATCACGGATCTACCAAGCTGTGCGCCAAGTGCTGGTGGTAGGCAGTACGTCTTGACGCAAACTGCGGTCGTTGATATTGCTTAGGTGTCGCATTGATTTAGACGCTGCAGGTAACTGGA
>JBBPTN010000477.1:0-15944 GCA_038094075.1 Xerocomus spinulosus
TGACTTGGATACTTACTTCTCAGGGTAATCCGCTGAGTACGTGAAGATACGAGGGAACACTCGGCGATACTTGCCATCGTAACACTTGACCACTATTCCATCTCGATATGCACGGACAAACTCCTCGTCCAGTAGAAGTTTCCATACGGCATGGAATAATTCTCGTTTGCAGTGCGTCAAAATATCATTGATTCCCTTCTTCTTTGTAAAGCTGGATATAAGATCTACTATTGTCTCTGGCAACTGATCTCATCGATTCAATGCAACTCGAATATGCTCGTTTGGATGAACAATACTTACTGATGGAATGAAGGCGATTGGGTGACAGGCGCCAGAACCAGGGACCGCGCGAGTGTACTTCGATTGGTTCCCAAACGAGAGATATACTGGCCAAGCTGAAGCGTTCCCGAATTGCGCGAGGTGAGTGGCATCAGACCAAATCATGATGCCTGCGACAACACATTCCAAAGTACATCCATCATCACGTTGTTGTTTCTGCAGTTCATCATGTGCGGCAATCCACGCATCTGATGTGTACAATTCGTCGTATATGCGCTGCTCTTGACCAGTAAGAGGTGACCTCCAGATGCGCTTGAATGGTGTAAGGTGGAACCACCTTCCCGCTGGCTCAGCGAAGGCACATTCAACGACTGCTGTTAAAGACCGGTGGAATACTCTTGATATTTTGAACGGTCGACCATTACCCTTGGCATTGCGTTCACGTGTAGGCACCAAGATCTCCACAGACGACTCCTGCCAAGAGTCCCGCTGATCTGTAGTCGAGTTCTCCGATTTATCGAATCGCCTCATTTCGGTGCGAGCATCAAACCCCTTGAAGTCGGTAGGATTAAAGCCCTCTGAGAGTATAACATCGCGTACGAGGCGATTCACCTCGCTTTCTGATTTCTGTCTGCTGCCAGTCAACATCCACTCTACGAGTTTCCAGACACTCATTTCCTTCCATGGCCAAGGGGGTGCGGGTAAGGAGGGGAAAGCCTTTGGTGCTGTGGTCGTCATCGGGTCGAGTACTATATTCGACAATTGGTCAATTGTCACGAATGCGTCTGGATCGTAGGATGGCCGATGTCGGTAATAGCGAGAGATGTTGAATGTATTAAATGCTGTGCGAAAAGAATCGAAGACATGGAGTATGACACGACGCAGCGTCCGTGACTGAGGGGCAGATGAATCACCTGGGTTGTCTGGTGGAGAAGGAAGCGAGGGCTCAGGAAGCACATCCCTGAACCGCATAGGTAGGTGCCTAGACCGTGCGGGACGGCTTGATGTTGTCGGAAACGCTCCTGGCATTTGCTGATGTGGTCCTAGGAGACTAGGAATATCTACAGTAGTCGTTCCAGGCATCTGAGCCAGAGACGGCAGATCTCCGTGAACAGTTGTGATGTCGGTTGGTCGTGGACTGTCATGAGGCAAGGGGAGGAGTGGTGGCGTCGTGATGGTAGGGAGTGGATTGATGGTCGAATGTTGCTCGCGTATTGACTGCTCATCGCTCTAACTCTCCAGGTGAGTTCCGTATCACAACAGAGGCTTGTAAAAACTAACCTGATCAATGCGACATGGCTCCTGCCTCACTTTCTTGCGAACCAGGTCACTCGCATCACTGGCAGTGGCCGATCGTTTGCGATGACTTTGAAGTTGGAACTTCTCCCGTTCCAGAAAACGGTTTCGATAGTGGATACAGCTCTGGCGATGTTGGTCAAAGGCTCTGGCTGATTCAAAGGATCGAGTACAAGATGGCGTGACGCAACTGAACCGGCCAGCCATGACACATAATATTGTGACAAATGTGAGGCCAAAGAGGAGTATGATGTGCATACTGACGCAGCAACTAATGCAGGAACTGTGTGACCATCAGACACGCTGAGGGACTGGGCAAAGTGGGGATTGGTGGGATTGATGATCCAAGTTGCCGCTAGCAAAGTCCACGGCATACGAAATCTGTGGAGGGTAAACACAAAGTTTGCATCACGGGTTAGTACAAACCTGTGATGCAAATGATACCGTCCCACAGGGACGTTCTCCATAATACCGGAAAGGCTAACTAGAGTACAATCCTACGATACACGTAAGACAGAGCCAGTAAGCATAGAGTTTGGAACTGTATACCCCTGCACGAACCTGCCGACGGTGCTAATATGTTTGAAGCCACACGGGTCTGAGGTCAGACATGGCAGCGCCTCTGAGTTCAGATTAGTCCTAGATCAAGCCACCATAGGGTACTCACATGTATACATTACGGCGGTCCTCCATTTCGCCGTGCCCCCAGCGGAGGTGAAGAGATCAGCCCTGATAAAAAAAAATCGCCACAGAGAAGGGTCACGGGCCTGTACAGGTTAAAAAAATCTGTGATAAACAGAATGAACCTAAACTGACTGACCCTGTTCGCTGGCTCGGTGGGCGAACTCAGCAAAACATATCCGTCGAAGTTGTTGTTGGTTTGGAGCGGGCTGCCACATCGTTGAACGGAGGGAGCGTGTGAAACAACACGTTTCATGGTATTACCGCATATAGCAACTTCTCTAGAAAGGCAACGCACAGGCCTTCTGCCCTTACCCGACCACGACGCCAACGACACCGCGCTGAGACGACAAGCTATACCCACTGGTTACAGTGACGGACATGGGGAGTACATTTTACACAATGATATCAAATTTAAAAATCGCTCACTCATCCGATTCATCAGCTGCATCCTTGTTCTCGTTGCCGGTCTCCTCGTCGCCATTCTCGTCGCCATTCGCTTCCTCGTCATCGGAGTTAGTGGACTCATCCGAGTCCACCTGGGTGCTGATCTCATGGGTCATCAAGAAGAACACCTCATCCTGCACGAGAGTTGGTGTGACGAAGTCTGGCAAAGCAAAACAAGTGTCACAGGCAGACGGCGAGGCTAGAAAGCATAAGAAATAAGCCACTTTGTACCGGTGAGCTTCAGATAAATGATACACACACCTTCAGCCTTACGCCATTGAACCACACGTTCAGCCATCACCCACAGGCTGTTATCACGCATGTAGTGCGTGATAAATTGGATGTCCATGACCACGACGCGACGGTCTACAAGATTGGCATCCCTCAGGAATCGCACATCCGCTTCATAGGAGCTTTCCGATGACCTCCACATGATGAGGACAACAAGATTGTCGCGATCAAGGATCCGGCGCAACACAGAAACTTGGGTGCGCGTGGTGGAGAGGATTACGGAGAGGTGTGTCAACTGTGTCAATTTCTCAACACCGATTGAGTTTGCGACAGGAGCCCATGGAGCCCACGCATTGGTGAGGTGGAGGCGTTGGATACGCTCAAACACTGGGATGTTCGGTAAGTAAATGTTTTTACTGTTAAAGATGCAGGAAAGATCAACAGAGAGACTGTTGAGATCCTTCAGGCGGTCGAGCGGGCTCAGTATGGGATTATGCCCAGCGAAGTGGCAAGGAGATCGCAAGTGGAGGTATATGACACCTCCGCATAGGTCAAGGATCTGTGCGGCGGTATCGATGCGGACGGCTACGGTGATGTGAAGATTTTTGACGGCCTTTGTTGCAGATCCACCAGCCCGGCCTTCGATTGACCTCAAGAAGCCTCTCGCCCTAGACTCCGTGGACAAGTAGATGTCGTGGTAGAGTCGTGGCTCCAACCTAGGCAAAGTCAGTCCGTCAATGGATCATCAATTGGGAACGCACCACGCATGGATGTGTTTTGCCAGGGTAAGACAGGTGAATGCGGTCCTGCGCGGAAGAAGAGCTAATATCATGCATTGCAGCTCGATCGGCACATTGCGTGGGGGCATGGCGGGCATGGCGGAGTACATTCGGGATTGTGCACCACACGGCGTCGATCTATGTAAGCTCAGCAGTACTCACACGACCCACGACCTTACCATGACAGGTTGCTGGGATGACAATGTGCTCGGTCGCATTGTGGACGCTCCACTCAGGAATACATCTTCAATCAGTATGTTTTTGGACGACGCTTCCATTCCTCTGACGAACGAGAGGGCACACACAGCACCCCTGGACCCGAGCCAAAGCGCCAATAGGGAGATGTCGGGGGAGATACCTAAATCATGGTAAGGTCCCCGTCTCATTTCTGATGCCGTTTAGGTGATGCAGCCATAAGTACGGTCACGAGTGTTGAAGTTTCCAGCTTAGAGGAGAGTTAAAAAAACCACACCACCAGCGGAGTGGCCGAATACTACACCTACCTCTAATGGTAGGTGTGTTTATCAGCAGGTGTGTACATCCCTGACGATGACATATGCTGACAACCATCTCTTAAATGTCCGCTTTTGTATACCTCTTGTGTTCTCGGTCATCGATCCGATCCGGTCAAATGAGTGCGAGCCTAACCTGGTAAGTAAATCCAGAAGCATGGTAGCGTCATGGTACCAATTGACATCTCAGATCACACTTATAAGTGGAGTGGAGGACTTGCAAGTATCCAACCACCCACTGTCGACAATGTCTGACGCAGGCGACATCACTCCCAATGTTGATGCCGTACTGAGGCGGCGCATCACTGCACTCGAGAACGAAAATGCCCAACTCCTCAGTAAGTTTACAAAGTCCCCGTCAGTTGTATCGCTCGTTCTGTGACACAGTGCCTGAATTCTGATGATAGCATCCATTCCTACATACGCGAAGGACGAGCAATCCGAAGGCTTGTGACCTTGACTGAACCCATCGCTAGCCTGATTGAGAAATATGATCGGCGTATCATGGTCGCAGGAGGTGACTTTCAGCTCGACACTGTGGAATCTACTTCTGAGTAAGTGCGAAAACATAATCCCAATCATTACTTACTAACATCTCTGTTCACGGACAGGGAGGACCGTGCCTTTCGATCCTACAAGAAGCTTACCCTGTGGTGCCCGTCGCTCAAAAGACTTGTACAGAACAATGCGAGCGGATACGACATAGCTTCGGCTTGCCATGAGGTGAGTATTAAGTCCTGCCTGGTAGACCCCAATTTCTGATTTCAATGACCAGCTGAAGAGAGGTGCGGACGGTGCACGAGGGGACGATGCGACCACTTTGAAGCGTGTGATCGCGACCTGGCTCAACGCACATGATCCACACCCCGTCCCGCTCCTCGATCCCAATAATAAGGAAGGACGAGGCTTCACTCATGACAGTACGGGCTGACTTCTTTGCCCTGTCGATTACAACTGGCTTGACCCTATGTAAGTCCATTGTTCCTCATCGTTTACTATCTCATTCGTTGTCAAGGGCTCGGGCAGCTATCCGTGAGTACCACCCAAACTTTTTGGTCACGGAGGACATGTGGCCTGGTTTTATTTATGCAAAGGGAGTCTACGACCCGCAGCATCCTTCAACTGGCCTCTTCAAAGGAGAATTGCTTGTTCGGGTGCGCAACTTATACAATACATTCGTTGTACTAAGCACACATTTTTCAGGCGTTTCGCTGCGTATTCACTTCACCGAGCTCTGCCCGTGACGAACCCAAAGTGAATGATATGGAGGGACAAGGTTCTGCAGCTCGGAACAGGGCTGTACGCAGAGCTCGTACTCGTTGCAATGTTGCTGGCCTCTTGAACATGAGGACAGTGCAACCTCGTGCCATTGCGTACATTTCAGTGCAAGTAAGCAGTTGTTATTCGCCTTACCGCCACTACTAATCAACTTATAGCTTCGTTTTGCGTTATCCAGCAACACGTCCTGGTACCTCCAGGATGATGGCTTTGATTATCAAGTGTTCTATCACAACATCATTGACTGGTTTGAGTGTCCTCAAACACCGGCAAGGGCCCAGGAGATCGAGCGGTTACTTCTTTGGTGGAATAGGTGAGTGCGGTGGATCTACAGTAGTGCATGCAAGGACTTACTTGATGACATTTAGGATGGTATTCGGTCGTCAGAGCGCCACGATGATGCGACCCCAGCACGTCGCAAACTTATCAGTGGCTGCCTCACTCGCCTAGGACGGCGACACACTGTTTCTTGTGGCCCGAACTGAAAGGGACGGTATATATGATGTACTACCAAGATCTCGATGTACAATCCCATAGTCGTATATATATCGAAATCAATCGTTGATGGCGCATCCCACCAAATATCTGTGTGGAGCGCGACATCGCCAATGACAAAGCTTTCTACAACGAAATGACCCTGTGTGAAAAACTTGTAGCAGTATGGGAATATACATTCGAGGGATACAGGATTGAAATTTGATCGAAGGATGAGGGATCAATCCACATTGGCAAAGTGGTGAGTGAGGTTGCTCACAAAGATGAAGATTGAGAATGGCAGCAAAAAGTCGGCAACACGGTATGGTCATCCACGTTGGATGCAATGATTCACTGACCTGCCGATCTGCCGCATAACTAGAGTTGGTGGGCAAGCGAGGCATACGTTGTGCATATTGAAAACTCACGGTATAGCAGCAAACAAAGAGTCAACAGGGATAGTATCACACGCACATTGGCATAACTCTGCGGAAGACACTCGATCACACATCGGAAGTAGGACTGGAGTCGATAGGTAAATAAGTAGCATATTGTGCATGGATTGGCATCACAGAACACCATTCTGCACAATGCTGATCAGAAGGCATCGGTGTACAAAAGGCTGGAACATGAAACAAGATTGTACGAAACGCGTATCTTTATGTCAGCTTTGTAATCAGAATGACATTTGGGATAGGTATTGTCAGCACGCATCACGCTATGGCCAATTCGCACATAGGGCTACCTTTATAAACCCATACATGTACATTATAAAGGGTATTATAATATTGCAGCACATTCTGGCCGTGCTGATGTATGTAATGGTAATACATCAATCGATAACAAAATCCTGTTTTCAGTGGTGAAGGGACGTGTTAGCACAGCCACAACATGTAGTACTTGGTTCATTCTGTGGATTAATATGAAGCCCATAGGTACATATTGTACTGCCAGGATAGCATCCATTTGCAAGTGCCGCTGATCGTATGTCTATCCGCACTGATTAGGCGCTTCAACCGTCCCAGTGGATGCAAGTCATGCTACGATTTGACTATATTGACAGGTGCAATGCTTTACCACGACGGTCCGTCCCCTGTGCATGCGCTGAACTTGCCATCAAACATCTAGTGCAAGCTTGTGGGTCGCACCACCTTCAACGTGCCTCGCGCAGCACAGGACGAAGTTGAATGAATTTAACTTGGTATCGATGGACACTAACTCTATGCTTCCAGGACCACCAACGAACCGGGTTGGCAGTCACCTGTGTACGAAATTGTGCTCTGCGATGGCCGATCGATCTTACAATGCGGTACGAATTGCCGGGACATTGAGATTGTATGGGACGTGTCAACTAGCGATCGGAAACGATGAGTTCTTGTACTCGATGATTCATCTCGCATTTCGGTATCCGCAAGACACATTACTGGCCTTTTCTCTATCATCGGTGCGATATATGCGGTGGAGAGGATGCAAAGCGACTGCGTATAGTATGAGCCCAGGCTCGCATACATTGTCCAGCATACGTCCCAGCCGCGCTTGTTACAACCTGTGACAGTGTCAGCTTCGCCCTTGCTTGTGCGAATCACCCACCTTTGATTCTGCTGCTCTGTCGTATAAACAACGTCGGTCGGGGACATATCGATTGGCACGTCTGACTGGCCACTGCCGACAGTGGCCATTACAGAAAGTATTGTGGAAGAGAGGGCAACAGGATCTGAAAATATACCCAACTCACTGGCTGTATCGTCTTTCCGGCGAAACATTTATCTTAAATGAGGGTATGATGGCGGTTCCGTGAAATGCTACAGCTCCCTTGCATTTAGTATGCCTGGCCTGGTTGCGTTCAACTCGGATTGAGCACAGCCACCATGCATGCAGTACGAAGAGTGCTGTTGGTTTAAAACCTGACCAGCTTCGCTCTACTAGCTACATTGTATACTCGTGCATTGGCATACGGTGATGAACCATCCACACAACCCCAATCTTGCGAGATATGTGGTACAAAGGTTCGTATCATTCATCAGTTCGTGTAGCTTCCATTTGCTCAGTCTAGAGTCGTAGCTCAGACGTGATATCTGATTTGCGAGTCAATGTGCTTGAAGAGAATTCGTCAAGCGTTACATGGTACAAAGTATAGTCTTTATTTGTTTATTCTCTATCACAGTCTCACGGAGAACCAGGAACGCTTTCTTTCGGACCAGGAGATCATTGAAAATGTTGTGGTGAGTATTCCGAAGTATCGAAATCTGAAAGTGCCTCCTACTTTGTCGTAGCACAACCCAACATCTTCTATTTGTTGGATCATTCACCGCCCGAAGCAAGGATGGTACATCCGTATTCGATCTCCCACCTTTCCTCCAGGGGTCTTTATTTCACTGTTGCCTGTAGCTCGTTCTTCGCCAAATTTCACCGATGCCGCCTTGTCCTTTTCGTGTCGTACAAATGTATATCCTTCTCACTCAGCGCCAACGCCAATCAATGGCAACAAATCTTCGGCCGACAGCCTGACCTCGGAAAGTACAGCCGTGCATTCATACCCTCCTACCCCTCCCGCAGCACCGGTTACCATCGCACTACCTTCCCCACCATCAATCGAGGCGAAACTGGGCACTGTTGAATCAATTACCACGAGAATCCCGAAGAAAGCGCCCAAAGTGATACCTACAAGGATCACGCAATTCCTGCTCGCCCCCCATTCATCCCCACATGTACCCGGTCCCCAGCCTGGTGAACAGCGATCATTCTTCACGCGTGCTCTTTCCTTTTTCCAGAATACCAAGCCTTCCCACTCTGTCTCTTTCACGCTCTGTGCAATGGACAGACTAGGTAATGCGCTCCAGGTGGCTGGCCCGTCCTCACAACCTCGACAACGGCTCTCACAACTTAGCCCCAACTTGCCCTTGCCTCTTCTCACATTTCATGACAGAACACCGATATTGACAGTTGGTTCGGTCACCGGGTTGCTCGAGATAGACCGTGCAGAGGAGCGGATCTTGGGTGTGGACACGAGCTTCTGGATCGCTATTGCATTGACATACCTAGAGTTTTTAGAGGAAAGAGAGGTATGTTTGACTCGTCACTCTTTGCTTTCTGTTTGATAAGGTCGAAAACAGAGCTATTTGGCAGCGCTAATGGATTAATGATAATGTGCTGCTGCGTTGTATATTGCGCTTGTGGAAACCTTAACTTGGGGTTAGGACTTGTACACGTGATTGATTTTGTCACACGTGACCAAGACAGGGTGTGCGGAGTTTGAAACGCTGAGCTTTTTCAAACCACAACCAGCCAGTCAGCTGACCAACTTCAACTTGTCTAATTGTCAAGCACTGACAACATGGTTTGTCGCAGTGCACTTTACAATGTTCGTTCATGATTGATGCTTCCTTTTTAGTCTGTAACACCAGCCACAATGCGTCGTTTGATGCGCGAGATTTCAGACTTGAAGAATAATCCACCGGAAGGCATTCGGATTGTCACAAGCGAAGAGAATATCCTTGACATCACCGGAATAATTGAGGGACCTGGTGAGGACATGTATCGTGAATATCTTCTCTTAAACTGAGCGCGTTTTTACCTGCGACTAGAGAGTACACCATATGCGGGAGGTTACTTTAGAGTGCGGTTCAAGTTCACTGAGGAATTCCCCGCAGCTCCTCCGAAATGTTTGTTATTTATTATGATTTTTGTTTCCATTTTTGACGTGGTTTGCAGGCTGGTTTGCGACCAAGATCTTCCACCCCAACGTATCGTCTGCTGGCGAAATTTGTGTAAACACTCTGAAGAAAGACTGGAAATCGATCTACGGCATCGCACACATTCTAGTGACCGTCAAATGCCTTCTCATCTACCCAAATCCCGAGTCTGCTCTTGATGAGGAAGCCGGAAAGCTGCTATTAGAGGATTACGATAGCTACTTTTCGCGAGCAAAGCTCATCACGGGTGTACATGCCACGCCACGGACCAAGCCCCCAGAATTTCAGCCTGCAGGCGCAAATGACCAGACCTGCATTGCGCTACCCAGTGCCACCCCGAGCGCACCAGAACCCGCCCAGGCGATCACAATTTCGTCGACGTCTTTGGCGCAAAAACCCTTCTCGCCGATGCCACCTTCACTACCATTACAATCGTCTCCAGAAAACGTGCCTCAGCCATCTCATTCGCCTGCATCGTGCTCAAGTAAGGACGGTAAAGAGCGCGTGATGTCACCTTCCCCGTTGTCCACCGCAGACTCGAACGTGAACTCGAAGGCGGTGAAGAGGACGGCAGCACCAGGGACTGTTGGGGTGGAAAAGCGAAAAAAGGCTTTGAAGCGACTATGATGGACGGATGTACTTGTCGAATGAGTTTGTATCATTGTCGTAGCCATATCACAGTAATATTGTAGCCGTCACAGGCGTGACACGGAAAGACGCGACAATTTTTTGGCCTCGAGGCTCTTGTCCGCTCGTCATGTTCTTCAGATCCTTGTTGGCTCGTTCGGGCGTCCTCAGGCTGTCGCAGACATGCTCGCGTTCGCTGGGTGGTTTACACCCATCTCAGCCAGCGCGGTGTGCAGTACCATCGTGTACGAATTTACGACGGTTCTCTGTTGCACCCGCATTCCGCGAGGGAAACCGCGTCGACTCACCAACCTCTCCTGCACCCTCGGGAACATGTTACATTGGGAACATTCCCTACAGGGTCACCGCTGAACAACTCAAAGAGGCATTCTCCGAGATGGGAAGAGTCGAGTCCGTCAAACTGTGTATGTTTACGATCTTGGATAACGAGTCTGTACATTGACCGTGTGTTCCTAGTGACCACAGACAACGGCCTGTCTAGAGGTGTCGGTTTCATCCGGTTTGAGTCGATCGCGGAGGCGGTCAAATTTGTTGAAGCACATGCGACGGACCCCATATACGTGCTGGACAGACAACTCTACGTCGAGCATGCACAAAGGCCGATGGCGGTCGTCGAGCCTTCCGACACGCTCGTGTTGCCTGACTTCCATGGGGAATCCGATGTCGAAGTGCGGTCCATGTTTGAAAACTATGCGGATAGGATTCTGGCGGTGCGCTTTAGTACGTCGCGTCTCCCTTTCCTCTTAGCTCTGGTGTTGAGATTTCTTTCTACCTAGCTAAAAAGGAGGCGGACTGGAGAAATGCTTATGTCCAATTCCGCGATGTGAATGTTGCGACAGAAGCTATGGACGTCTTCAAAAACCAGAATCAGAATATTCGAATCACATATGCTAGACATAGACAACCCCCGGCCAACTTATACACTCTTACATCTAGACTATCACAACACAAGGCCACATAGGCGTACTGCTAATTTGATCCCCCGTTATCTATCTTGGGAACATTGACTTATTGCGGTCCGGTACTTGTTCCCTTATATTTGCAGGTAGTGCTCCCTCTTGAAAGTCGCTTTCAAAGTGATGTGGTCCATTCTGGAAATTGTTACTATGGGAGGACCACCAACAATGCCTTCAAAGTAGAAGATAGAAGAATGCTCGGCGCCGCTAACATGCCAGTGCCCTCAGTCTGCCCGTTTCCAACGCCTCGCTCAGTTTCATAAACGAATGCCAGTGATTGACCAATGAGACGACTAATTTATACTTGCACGAAGACATGAACCATTACACAAGGCAAACAGGAAGAGATTAACCAATCCACTGCGAAACCGAGACATCACTGAATTTCCTCAATGCTCCTCCCGAGTCCATTCCACTAGGCTGTGTGTGTACCACTCAGACCAAGTTCGGAGCATACCGAATAGATCGACCATAACCCTTTCCTTTTTCCCCTCTTGCGAACGCCTTCTTTCGCGCACTCGTTCTCAATGGCAGGCGACACCTTTGTACCACCTCTTGACTTGACATTTTCCGTGACGCTCCGTTTCCGCGAGCCTTGTCTCGTCGTCCCTTTAGCGAGGTCCGAGCCAGGGTACATAGGCTTAACATTGCATACACTAGGGCGATACTGCTTGGGGGGGCTTCGCATCATAGCACCCGACGGTCGACATGTAAGCTTCTTCGATGCGGAGACCTGTCTTCGAACATGAACTTTCTTTGGAATCCTCGACTCTACGACTTCGCTGACTTTCTCGCGTGGTATTGCAGGCAAAGGTTTCGTCACCTTCCGTGGACTCTTCCAAAGGGCATACCTGTCGTCAAACGGACAGAGCAGCGCTTCTTCATCGTCATCCTCCCATCCGTCCGATTGTCCAAGTTCCTCGTGCGTAAAATCGGTCCCCTCCGTCTGTATTTCCGGGGAATAATCCAAGCAGGTTTGGATCGCATCGAGATTCACCTGTCCGGGCCCATGAAGATCAAAGAGTCCTCGAAGACGTGGGGACACGAGGTGTAGACGAGGACCAATGGGCGTATTGACGGGACAGTTGGGGCTACACGGTGACTCGTCCACGGCGTTCGAGCCCAGGATGAGGTACTCCAATTCCTTGAGCGCTTGACGCTTGCGCTGAACACGCTCCTCGACGGTGGAACAGAGGTTTTCGAGATCCTTGAGTTGTTCGAGAAGACGATCCGCGGTGACGAGGATGTCAGATTGTGGTGTAGAAGTTGCTGTGGTCTTGATGGGCGATTCGAAGGGGTTGATATCGTAGAGCGACTCAGTAGGCATAGTTGTTGTGATCAACACGCAGGGATGCGACGGGTGCTGATCAAGAGAGGCCAGACGTTCTCTTATAGATTTACGATTATTTCTTGGACCGGTCATGTTGCAAACAGGACGGGTTGGTCGATAACTGGCCAACCATTGAAAATCAGAATCATTATCCCAAAGGGATGTCGACCCACACTCATACATTGGCCGTCTAGGCAATATTGTACTTGAAAGCCCATTTGTCTTCCGGGCACCATGGTGTGATGCACATGACAAAATGGAGAGGTGAGGGTGAGGCATTAGATCTTGTGTGAGAGATCATGGAATGCAACTTCACCAACAGTACTAGTCGGTATCAACTCCGATACACTTTTAATGCTGGGCGGGGACGTCAGCTTAAGGGTCCTCGACCTACCTTGGGGGCTGCCAACGACCGATATGAGTAAAAAACACGTCATGATTGGTTGGTTGGCGGGGCAGTAAGTTCAGACATTGAGCTGAGCTTGACTTGAGTTTGCAGCAGTCACGTTGACTGGTGTCCTTGTAGGCGAGATAGTTCACATGAATGAACAAGGAACGGAAGGAACACCTACTAAGGTGTCGGATCTCACCAACCTATTTGGCAAACATTTAGTGTATCATTATTCGCATTTGATGGCTACCTTTGGCCCTACAGGATCAACACACCAACGCAGGTGCACTTTGGCCAGAAGCGTTACCCATTACGGGCGAAACAGATGGGCATCATCGCCAGCGGGTTCCATCGGGACAAAGGGTAACCTTTGAGGGATCCATTTACCAGGTGCCACCTATGGCCATGGTTGCAAACACTCTGTCTGGTACATCTGAGAATTCGGAGGGCCTGGTAATATATTTCAGTGCATCTGAATGAAATGTCTGTTCTCAGCGAGAGGTGGGCTACAAACCCCCTCAGACGACATATGACCCATTACCGCTGTGGTCTTGGGCTGGTCAAGGGTTTTCGTTACCGAACAAAGAATGGGTCAAGCTGTGTTGGAGCGAGCTCTGCGCTTGGATGGTTCCATTTCGAGCCGTAATAAAAGCCAACTCAGCCTGGTGTTGCGTTCGCCTCGCGGTTTGCCTTCTTCCTCTTCCTCAACGTCGCCCTCAACGACGACGACAGCGCAGCCATCATGTCGCGCGTTTTCTGCATACCCGCCATTTTCTTCATCTTCTCTGCCTTTGTCCTCCTCTTCATCGTCTCCATATCGCTGCCCTACCTCACCGCGATGGACATCACCCGCGTCCACACGAACGGTACTGTCGAGGTGACGGGGGATGAAGCACTGACACAGCTGAGGGTAAGTTCGCCATTTTACCTGTCCCCTTTGGCCCTGTCATTGATCCTTGTGCTACGCTAGTTGGGCATCTGGTACGTCGGCTCCCTGGATCGTTTGGGAATCCCGCCTTATCTCTGTGTAGGAGCTACTGTTATTACGTCGAAAGTGGAAACACAGTCTGCAGTAATACTGGTCAGCCCACACTTGCCTGTCGTGTCGAACAGTTGCTGATCCCGAAACGACGCAGGACACGGTTACTCGTTGTCGATTCAAAACAATGCGAACAACACAGTCTATATCGGTTCCTCATGGACTCTTGGTCTCGCTGTTCACCCCGTCGGTATGTCGATATTCTCTTATCTTCGGCTTTGACCACATTGTCACGATTCCCATTATAGCATGCGGTATATCCTTTATTGCCTTGCTCTTCTCATTCTCGCAACACATTACGGTAACCCTTATCGCCTCCTTGTTCTCCTTCCTCGCTGCCATACTTGCCCTCATCGCGTTTGCCATCGACATTGCCCTGTATGCCTATTTCAAGAACCAAATGGGCAACCTCGGTTTCGGTGGCAATACTATCACTGGTCCAGGTATGTCTTTCCCCTATATGATATGCAACCATGTCTTAATGCGTTTATCAAGGCTTTTGGCTTACCTTTACTTCGATGCTCCTTCTCATCTTGGCCGGTTTCACTGTGTGTTGTGGTCGGAGGCGTGACCGCATGTCTAGTGCAACATCATCCACACCTACCCCCAAGCCTAACCTTTTCGCCAAATTTCGTCGAAACTAGAGGACAGCGTTGGCTTGACCCCTTCCCATGTCTATCCAGGATGTGCTCAAACACCACATTTTTCTTCTACATTGTGGATGGATACCCCGCCATACCCATCAGCGACACTCATGGGCACGATTTATCACGATATCTACTTGGACATACGTATGGTCTTATTTCTTCGACATTGTTTCAAAGTCAACTTTGAACTTTGATTCCTTTACAAGCTGTTTAATTCCTCATTGTTCACTAGTTTAGCTCTGTGTAGCCGCAGTTCTCCATCCGATCTGCGAGCTGTTCGGCCATTCAAGGCCAGAGTGGCATACCGAGAGAGAATCATCAGTTTTCAGATCGACTAGGGAATATCAACCACCGCCTATGCTCACGGCAATGTTGGTGCTCGAGTCTGAGAATCTACTCATCACAGCGGTACAGGAAAAAGGGGACCAGGACATGTGCCAACACAGCACAAATAGTATCAGTCTGGCCATCGCATGCGCTTTAATCAAACGAGAGCATTGATGTGGAGCGTCAGATCCGCTACCAAGCGAGTAACCGGTACACTGACATCCGAGCAACCGAGGTCCCATATACACAAGATATCAATATTCAATTGCAGAGGGAATAGATCACACACGAGGGCAAGGAAAATGGAAGAGGTGTCTGAAAGTATCACTGGATTTGCAGACTCCAGAGCCAGAGACGGTCTGTATTGCTTGCAATGGAGTACGCCGGTACGGGTGAGATAGATCGGCATGCAAGAAAGTCTATACTTTATCCATCTGAAAGAGTTGGCACAAGTGATATGAAATGGACCGCATACGTGACTGCGATTGTGGAATATCGAATCAGAATTCAACCGAATGGTTTTGCAATCCAGCAGTAAAGAATTATGGTACTGACATCTGTTGCATTCAGGCGTCTTCCAAAGGATGTCCAGTTTTCGAGTGCAGCACCTCAGAGGTATTCAGAGCCACATCAGGAAAGCACCGCTGGGCAAATCTATAGAGCCAAATGGTATTTCAATCTAGTGTTAACATTAGTGGTGAGCCCCTGTGGGCTTTACATCTGCTTCCAAAAAGGTGAGGAATGCCTCTGCGCCTCCTCCAATGTCTTCTCCCGAGAGATCAGTGGGTTTGACAGCCTCGACCTCTGCTTTTGATGGTTCTGCGGCATCATATGCAGCAAGGTCTGCTGCGAGGTCTCCAGGAAGAACTGGAGGCTTGGGTGGAGACGGTGAAGTGAACACCTTTACGTTTCCGACGTGGGCATCCTTGGCCTGGTC
>JBBPTN010000478.1:0-15944 GCA_038094075.1 Xerocomus spinulosus
AGTCCACTTGGTTATTCGGAGTTTCGTATTCATAGTCCATGCTAACTTCCTCAAGGCTTGAAAGCACTTCGATAAGTGAAAAGTTACAAATTGTGATGTCACATAGTTCAGTTCAGTGCTTGGAAGTTGAAAATATGATTCGATTAAGGGATGATGGTGCTACAAACGCAAGTATAGGTGAGGACAAAGAAGGTGATATGAGGCAAACCCATGCGTTAGCGAAATGAATGTGGACCATGGCCAAACGAGAACAAGATCAGAAACGACGGAATCCGGAGCACGATGCAGATTAATGATAGACGGCCCTGGAGCGTTCGAGTGCTATGAGGTCTGAGGTGATCCAGAAGCTCTTGAGAGCCGTGTATACTGTGGCTTGCTTTTTTGGATCAGGTATGAGGAGGTGAGTAACAAGATTTTTGGCTATATTGTTATCGTGAGTAGTGGACGGTATCACAGGGAAAGCATGCACTAGAATGCCGCAGACAAGGACGTGACTAAGCTCGAAATCGGTAAACGGTACGGGCGGTTGGGGCGACGGCGGCAACGACATGGTCGACGGCGGAGAGGACGACCGGCGAGGGTGTACTCCCGGATAGCTGGTTCGGCATGTACCGTAAATCAGTCCGGCGGGTTTCCGGCAGTGTGACACGGGATGTACCGAGATAATAAACACCGACAAATATAAAATACTAAATGAGGATAAAGCTCCGATGGCTGACTTATATATACCCCGTCGCCCGAGCAGCCATCGGACCCGCCCCGCTCCGCAACTCCCATGTCGGCCCTCAGTGAGGCATCTACACCGGCCCAGGACGCGGCGTCGGCCATGGATGCACAGCAACTCCACCAGCTTCAGCAACACGCCACCGATGTCCAACAACAAAACAACAACGGCGCCTCTCCGGAAGGAACAATCCGTAAAGGTTAGCTTACCCGTAGCTACAGTGTACCCACCGGTCATAAAAAGTATCCCTAGCCAAAGCGCCCTCTGTAAGGCGCGCATGTACTGCATGTCATACCGGCAAGACAAGGTGTAGTGAGGTTCTTCCATGCCAGGTGGGTCTGCGGCCCGGCCGTCTGTCATTCCCTTCCTCTGAGCGTCCGCATCTCCTCTCAGAGTTGTCTCAAAAGGGGCATCGGTTCAGCCTGTGCCTATCCTGACCCCGAGACGGACCACGCCAACCAGTCCCATCAGCGTAAGCCCACCCGATGTTACCCCAACACGCCCAACTTACACGCCCCAGCACCGGGTGTCTCTACATTTGCTCAAACACCAATAGGATATGTCCATGGTGCACCGACACTCACGCAACACCAATACTATGACTATAATGGCACATTCACCGGCGCATCGTCCTCAACCTTTCGGCCAAACAAACGGCCGCGTAACTTGACCGAGGAAGAAGCCGCCGCCATCACTCGAAACTTTACACGGGGCGACTTCTTCGTCGGTTCGAGCGCACCCGTTCGCATCGACCCAAGACTACCCGTCAGACTTACCCTGGGGGAGGGAGACCATGTCCATTTCAGCATCACAGAGTCTTTGTCTTAACATCTCATGCAGCATCCTACTTGTATCTTGTTTACTTTCTGCCTTTGTTCTAATGGTCTCATGTACAGTACGCATTTTATTTGCACAGGAGTAGACACAACTATTAGGATCTATACTTTAAGACTCCGCTCTAAATGCCATATCCGATATGTTCCAGAGGCATCAGCAACCCAAATTAGGAAACAAGTATTCACTGCGGCTCATTGCAGCGTGCAGTTCTCATTCAAATGCCAACTATTAAATATTAACCTCACTGCAGTCTACCACCAGCATAATGATGTCCTTTGTAGCGCGGGTCGCTCATCCTGTTCCCATCCTTCTCTTCGTGGCTCCCCTCTGTTGTCTTGTCAAGACCCGTGCAGCCGAGTCTCCTGTGCGGCGCGTCGTCACTGCGTGCAACGGGAGTCCAGATCTATGCGACCGCTCTTTTGGAAACGTCACCTTTGTAGGCACTCATGATTCCTATGCAGTCGGGGTCAACAACAGTAGGTCATTTACACCTGTCACACTGCTCCTCAAGACTGAGCAGTGTCACAGTCGCTGCAAATCAGGATTACAACAGTATGTAGGGGTCACAGACACAGGAAAACTACTCATACCAACTCAGTCACCCAGCAGTTGAAGGACGGCATCCGCATGCTACAAGTGCAGACACATAACTTAACTGGTACCATACAGCTCTGCCATACCTCCTGCGTGCGTCTAGTTATCGCCGTCTCTTGCACAAACTCATCTCTTGTCCAGTCTCTTTACAACGCAGGCCCTCTTTCCACATACCTTGCCACAGGTGGGTCGTGATGGTTACAAATCGAATCCCTGCTCATTCAATTGACACGCAGTCAAGACGTGGTTGGATGCCAACCTTGACGAAGGTAAGAACGTACCAGTGTCGTGTCGTACAATATTGACACCAATGCAGTCCTCTCCCTTTTGATCGTTAACTCTGATGATTTCCCTGCAACTGCGTACGATGCGGTGTTTAAAAGTGCAGGACTCGACACCCTGTCTTATGCACCCCCTCTGGCATCGATACCTGCCACTCAGTGGCCTACCCTTGGCAGTCTTATCGACTCCGGAAAGCGTCTCGTCACTTTTATGGATGCGTCAGCAGATTTCAACACTGTGCCGTACATAATTGACGGTACTTGCCCCAAGATTTCCGTCCATCAGGTATTCTAATAATCGTGTCCTCCTAGAGTTTTCCAACATCTGGGAGACACCGTATGACGTCACGACGACCTTTGACTGTACCATCAATCGTACACAAGGAGACGCAGTGATACAAATGTACCTCATCAACCATTTCCTCGACACATTGGTTCTTGGGCAACCCGTTCCAGATACCAGCCAGGCCAATCAGACCAACGCCGTATCGGGACCAAACTCGCTTGGACAACAGGTCAGCCTTTGTGCTAATGAATATGGCCGATATCCGAACTTTATGCTTGTCGATGTGAGTCTGATGCACATTACTGCCCAAGTCGGTCCTTACCTCGTCCCAGTTTTATGAATACGGTGGTGGCTCTGTGTTTGAAGTCGCTGCGACCGCTAATGGGGTCGCATACTCACCCGCGACCCCAATCGCGACCCCCATTCCTCAGGGGGCTACAGGATCTGGTTCATCTTCGCTGATCAACATAATTTCCACGTCTGTGCAATGGTCGACAGCAGCGGTGTTGGTTACGAGCATCGTGCTCGCCACTCGTTATGTGGTCTAATTATTGGGGTACACTCGCCTTATCATTTCACAGGGACCTTCTTCTCGTCAGGGACACTAGGACAGCGATAGACTACCGTTTTCTTTCTACCCTCCACTTGTACACACACGGTTTATAGACAGACGGATTGGACTGTTGTTTGCGGGGAGTGTAGTCTTCGTCCTCAGGACTGTTCTTATCCTCTTCTTCGACAAGCTCTGCTCCTCGGACCTTTTTTCGCCCACCTTTACCGATAAGTAAACGTTGCATTTCCAGCTCACGGAGTGCATATGACAACTGGGTATCTCGGGCAAGGCGTGCGGCCAGTTCCTTTAAAAGGCTCTTGCGATGTTTCTATGCAATGGAAGTAGAAGGAAAGTGCGAAGATGAACACAAATTCGACCACGTACGACGTCCACCAGGTCGCTTTCCTCTTCCGGCGTGTTATCGGCATTGTCAACGACGGATTTTTTCTTTCGTTGTCGCCTTGATTTGGCCGATTCGTGGATTTTCCATCCGAGCTCGGTTCTGTCGGATGGACCTGTCGAGGGAATAGTGTCTTCGTTCTGGTCAACACAAACAGTTTGCTCTAGGTATTTGGGTCAGGTTCAGCACGCGGGTCAGACACAGAAGAGCAGGCTCGCCTTCCGCCTCCTCTACAAAAACGATGTGTTTGGGAGAGGCGCGTCCTCGCTTTTGTTTTTGCACAGGACTCTGCACGACGATGCCCGCTGCGCGCAGGGTCTCTAATTCGGCATTCTCGAGGGGGTCATCGTCTTCCGCGCTCTCGGCATGTCCGGACGAGACAAGATTTGCGAGATCGGTGAGTTGGCGCTTGATCTTGTTGATTTTCTGGGACGCGTGAATGAAAGCGGAGGAGGACAAGGGGCAGACCGACCTTGAGGCCGACTGTCTTGATAGTGCGAATGTAGCCTTCGTCTTGCGATTTGAGTAGCTTGACCATGTCCACGGGCAGTGCTGTGTTTCCCCTGTCCTTTACATGGACGCCTTCTATCGTCCTCTCGTTTTTCATCGCAAAGTAGAACTCGTCCTTGTTTCTGTTGGCGGCCTTTTCCTTGAGGCGATTGATACGGTCCTGCTTTGCGTGGTAGTCCCGTGCACGGAGAACATAGTCCTTGTGCTTTTCGAGGAGGCCATACTTTGCACGGTGTGCGAGTTGAGATCGTTCCTTGTGGTTGCGTCTGTGCAACGCATTTCTGAGTGAGGAGGTCATGAGCGTGACACCAAAATTGTGTGACAAGGGAAACCTCTTCCGATATTTCCTTTTGAAAGAATTTCTTTTTTTTTCTTTTTCGTTTTGGACCGAATTCCTTGACAAAAAAGCATGAGTTTCCAGCATTTCAGGCTCGGGCAACTGGCCATGTCCCAGCCTTTGCCTCCACATTTGCAGCAGAACCCGCAGCCGTCTTTTACGCCAAACAGTCAACCGACGCCTACGAAACCGTCCACGACACGTCCGCCGTACGGGTCTGGCGACTCTGACGATGGGTACACGCTCGTCTTCCCGACCATCGCCGCATTCCAGGAGTGGCGTGCGCACGAAGAGGAAACGCAGATGGTCGAGTTCGTAAAGGGGGACACCCACGGCAGCAAAGCCGTCCCTCCCCGCTTCAAAGACCACACAAAGCTCGTCTGTGCCCGCCACTCTCGCAGTGGGCGCAAAAAATATGTCAAGAAACACCCGGAAAGAGTCCGGAAAGTGCCCAGCAGAAAAGTGAGCGTTTGCGTTGGTGCACGGCAGCGTATGTTGACTGTGACAAGCTCGAGGGACAGGGGTGTCAGGCGTCTATCAGCTACAAGACCTACTTTGATTCGGAGGAGGTCCGTGTCTGCTGTGCGTGTGTCTATCACTCCTTGCTTTCATGACAAACCGTTTGCTGTGGTTGTGCAGACGTTGCAGAACATTCGCATCCCGTCGGACTTGCCAATCTACCCTTTACCCGTCGGGGTAGACGGGCAGCCGTGGAGGCAGAAAAAGCAAAGTCGAAGCGCAATGCATCGTCTGCTGCCTCTGCATCGACGGAAGCGTCCACGTCGGGCAGTGCTCCGGTTGGAGGCGCTGCGCCATCTACACCACAACCTCATGTGACACCGTTTCCGTCCAACCCTCCATTGACTCACTTGCCACACCCATTTCCACACTATGCTGGCCAGCCTGGCGTCAACCCACCATTTCCGCAAATGGTCCCTGCGCCATTGTCCCAAAATGAGCAATGGGAGCGTATGTCTGTTCTTTTTAATTCTATCCGGGAACATGCCCGTGCGTACGAGTACCCGACCCCGAGTGTCGTTGCTCTGGAGAGCGTACTGATCCGACTACATCTCGAGAGTCCAATGGGCATGATCGGGGGACCCGGTCTTGGTGCCCTGGGTGCCAACATGCATGGTGTGGTACTACCGCCCCACCAACAGCAGGGACAGACATCCCAGCCCCACATCCAAGATCCACACATGGGTGTCGCATCGGGCAGCGGGGACCACGCCAACAGTGAGATAGACAGCAGCATCGAGAGTGGTTGACTCTCATTGCAGGGTCCGGTTGTAGGCTATATTTGTGTGGACACTGGTGCAACTAATGTGTAATGTAGCTCTGGTCAAGATCATATCGTAAATCAGGTAATACGGCTGCACAGGTGGAGGCGTCAATCAGCAAATGGATCAGCAAATGGATCTTCAGCATCTACAGTTTTCGACCCCGACTGCCCATGACTTCCTGCAAGGTGTGTTTGAGCTGGTTGGTGCTCTTCCTCGCTTTCATAGTCGCTAAAGTCGGAGAGACTTCCCCGATGCTGATCCCACACAGCTTCGGCTGATTCGTCATGCCGGAGGACCGGTTGCATGGGTGGAGGCAGTGAGCCCTGCATGCTGCCTAGTCCACCAAAGGACAAGTCTTGTAGGTCTGGATGAACATATCCTGACGTGTTCCTGGCTTCGTCAGCCGAGGCTTCTCCATCCAGGGAGGGTGCTTTCGGCCCCTGGGACTCGCTGGGAGCGATGGATATCTTGTTCATCGTTGCCTGTATTCCACTCGTGGCATCCTTGTGCGTCGAAAGCTGTTTCAAAGTGTTTATGAAAAGCTGGCACGTTGCGTTGATGACTCACATAATCATACATTTGGATTGCAGAAACGACCCTTTCGTTTGTCTCGATCAAGGTCCCAATCACTTCCTCGTTTTCCACAAGCTATGGGAGTTGCGAGAGAGTGAATGGCATTTGCAGATGCAAGTTACCTGAATGTATCGGACAATAGTCTTGCGGGCATTCTTGGCGTTTTCGAGACACTCTTGGACGCGAGCATTGGCGGTGATAGCCTCCCTGTCGCTGTTGACGAGTTTGATTGCGTTGACCAAGTTACTCGAAGCTTGGCTAGCATTGGCAATCGATGTCAGTATATGTGGTTTCTCCTGAGAATGATGTGAGACATGCGTGGGTAAGTGTGGGCAGCACTGACCGCCGCAAAGTTAAAAGGCGCTCTCCTTGCACGGTTCTTCTTTTGCCGTGCATCTTGTTCTGCCTTTCGAGCTCTTTCCTTGGCTTCTTCCTTTTCCTGTTTTGCACGTTTCTTGGCAGCATCCTTGTCGTTTGGGGATTGGCCGGTGGAACGAAGGGACTGGGAATCGGTGCTTTCTGAGCGTGTATGCGATCTACGATCGATTGGACGTGACTGTCTGTATAGACTTGCGAGCGTGGAGAGGGATGGATCGTTCTTGAACTGGGCATTCCATGATGCAAGGATGGTGTGTAGTTTTTTCTTGACCTTGATATCTGCGGTAGCATCCGAGGAGAGTTGTTTTAGTGCGTCGACGAGTTGATCATCCATGCATGTGGCTATATAGCGCGAGGATGAGCGTGCGTGTACAAAAGAGAGAGACGTACATTGAAATTTGTGGTCGCCATTGTCGACGAGGGCGCTGAGGATCTAGAAGCAAGTGAGAGGGGGGCTGTAGGGGTGGAGTGTGAGTGATACCACGAGTGCACGGTACTTTTGATGGTTGTCGCCGTGTTTGATCTTCTTTCTGATCGCTCTGGCTGCTTCCGAGGGACTGCGGGTGGATGAGTAGAGAGGCGAGAGAGAACGATTGAATTACCCAGTCGACTGTAGGCTGATGGACGTTGCGAGTTCGGGTATGCTGATCTGACATGAAGTGTGGTTGTGGATGAGTGAGAGGGACATACCCGTCGTAGGCCTCGTCGTGGTAAGAAGACGAGGTGAGGATGTCTATCCAGTCTGTGATGGATGACTTGGTGCTTATGGAGAGGGTATATCTGGCTGTATGCTGTACTCACCCGTGGCTTGTCGCGGTTGAAGACGGCGAGCTTGAATGCGGACATGGTAGAGGCAATGTAGTTACGGTCACATGATCAGATTGCGGTCTCTTCACACGGGGCTGTGTAAAGTCTAGCTAGGATGTATGCTATGGCTCTGCACCGTCGGGATCGTCGTTGACGCGGAGGACCTTTATCCACTCGCGATAGTTGAAGTTGCCGTGTCTGTCAGTGAAGGAACCGCTCAGAAAGGTGTCGATCTGGGGGATGTGAGCGAGGGCGGGCGAGAGGGGAGAGACGGACCTCGTGTGGATCCATGCGATCACCCACGTCTGCAAGCCACCTGCGCAGCTCGTCTGCCTTGACGATGCCAGTGTCTGCGTCGTCGAAACAGACAAAGGCGTCGTTGAGATCTGCCTCGGGGTCAAACTGGCACAGACGTTCGCTCATCATGGTGAGGAACATGGTGAAGTTGATGCCGGCGTCTGCGGGGCTTGTTGCGCCCGGACGTGCCTCGACAAGCTTTCCGAGTGTCTCTGGTGAGGGTGTGATGCCTGTGTGGGGTGAGTAGGCGCATGTGGGTGTCTGTGGACTGACCGAGGCTGGTGAATGTCTGTCGGAGGTCGTCTTCGGTGACCCACCCGTCCTTGTCGTGGTCGATGAGCTGAAAGGCTTCTCTAAACTGCTGAATCTGCGCTGGCTGGAAGAGCGCAAAGAGCGACCGTCGGGGTGGCATTGAGAGCGTGTTCGGCCATCGCCGGCTTGGCACATTTCTTGGCGGTCTTGGCGGGATGTCAAATTCAATGCGCCCCCTCGCTCGTCTTCCCCCACGATGACGACGCACGTCTGCGAGTGGCTTGGGTGCGCCTCCGCCTTTGCTGACCCGGAGCTCCTCTACGCCCATCTCTGCAACGACCACATCGGAAGAAAGTCGACCAACAACCTCTGCCTCGTCTGCAGGTGGAAGGACTGCTCGACAGCGTGTGCAAAGCGAGACCACATCACCAGCCATCTCAGAGGTGCGCATACACCCACCACCCACCCACTCGCTCACACCCAGCAGTACACACACCCCTCAAGCCCCACGTCTGCGAGGTAACCCTCTTACTCCCCGTCTCTCCCCGCTAACACGCCCCAGATCTGCAAAAAGTCTTTCAAGCGTCCACAGGACCTCAAAAAGCACGAAAAGATCCACACAGAAGAACACCACGCTCAGCACAAACACTCCAAGGCGATCACCGTAAACGACCCCGCGTACGTCTCCCGCGTCCGGGGTGACCCTCTCCCACACAAGGGCGCACTCAACAAGTCCCTCTCCCTCAAACCATCCGCAGCACCCCCCGGTCGTTCCAGACCGGACTCGGTCTCACACAGTATGTCTTCTCTCTCCTTCTCTCTCCCTCTCACACCCCACAGACGGTTACCCAGACCTCGATGCCGACCAGCACTCCCGGCACGTTGCCTCCGCCACATATGACCTCTTTCTCCACAACCAGGTCCCCTCCTGGGACAATAGGTCGCTCCCAACACCCCCACGCCAGAAGCGCACACACGACCAGGTCGTCGACGACTTTCTCGCCGACGTGAAGAAGAGAAAGGTCACGCCCGCCTACGATCCCCGTACGTTTTTCTCTCCTCTCACCCGTCCCCCCTCACTCCCCCACAGAAATGGTAGAGCGTCTAAATGACATCGCGTACGCCCATGATGTCACCCAATACGACTTCAATCCCCGCTCCGTCTCCTTTGACGTCCGTACACCAGAGGAACTCGCGGCCGTGAACGAGTTTCTCGTCACCCTCGGTCGCGACGTCACTAGCACAGTCCATCGCTCACACCAGGACCGCTTCCCCCCCTCCTACTTTGACCAGGACAGTCTCAACCAGCTCGGTCTCGTTGGCATGCCCGGTCTCTCCTCGCTTTCACACGACGCATATCCCACGCATCATTATACTCCCCCTCCCTTGTCCCTCCCTAGATCCGCCCACCCGTCCTATCCATCCCCGTACTCTCTGCCCACATCCCAGTCTGGTCCCACTTATTCTACCGATCAGATCGCCCCCTCCCACGATCGCCCCGTGTCTCCATCCCATGACTTTCCCATCCCACACTCCTCCTACACTCCCTCCGTCTACCCTTCCCCTCAGAGCCGTCTCCATCCCACACCACCCCTCGATCCAACATCCCCAGACTCTTCCAGCTCAACACCCTCCAATGCGACCCCTCCCCACCACTCCTGTCTCTCAGACTCGTTTGCCCACTTTGACTGCGTTCGCATGCCGCGTGCTACCCCTCGTGTCCAATTGGCTGCTCCCGATTACCTTGCAAAGCCCGTCCACACCGTGATGCACACCCTCAAGACTGCCCCCCGCTCTGATCTCCTAGAGCCCAGTCCCCGCGCCTGCGCGTACCGTGTACCGCCCGCACACCTCACCCCGCTCGCATCCATCTCAAATGCTGGCCATTCCCTCGCGTCAGCCGCTTCCCTCTATCCATCCGTCCTGCCCGAGGACTCGGACCTCAAGTTGCCCTCTCTCAAACCGGATGCCGGTCCGCTCAGGCTGCCACCGATTACTGAGATGTACCGTTCGCCTTCTGCTGCCTCGGCTCCTCTCTCCCCAGACACTTCTCGTGGGACCACACCTAGCTCGACCTCTTCTTCTCCTGTGCCGTCTCACCAGGTGCCATCCAACACCCGCACTGTCTCAAAATCGTCAGAGAACGACGAGCTTGTGAACAAGGTGGACAAGATCGAGCTGGCTCATCTTCACAAGGACAATGCCCTGGAGGAAAGGACACGGCATGCCGAACTCATTCGGCACTTGCTCGTCAAACTCAACGAGGATTTCAAGACACGCTTTGCATCTCCAAAGCCTGCATCTCCAAGGTTGTCGACACGCAGCCTATCGGTAGACGTCGAGATGGTTGCCACCTGATTTGCTTTCCCTTACTGTACTTTATAACTAGCCCAAACATGTCTTTTGTCTCTGCCGTACAAAGAATGCATTATTATTCGATAGAACAAGTACAGTGGGAACAAGGTTCATTAGGTACGTTTCAGTGTTAGTTTGATCTTGGGCGCAACACTTGGCGTCAGGGAGTCTTCGTTTGCCAACAATGGAGGACTCGTCGCGAGCGGTGATGGAACGGCAGCATTGAAACTAAAAGACGCGTTTTGCAATGGTTTGTTGAAACCACCGAAACCCGATCCACTCGGCGTCGAAGGTGGTGGGCTCGTTGCAGATGGCGTCGCAGGAACAAGCGGGGCGCCGCTGTTGAACTCTGCCCAGCGAGGGCACTTGCGGTTCGTTTCTACACTCACGCTCAATGGTCAGACGTGAGATGACACGACGCAGTCACGTACTCATATGCCCCATTTGACCGCAGTGCCCACAACGCCGCTGTAAAAGGGGTGAGCACGCAACATCACGCAAGACTCGGGGATCATTACCGTCGTATCCGGTTTCAATGGCCGACTGAGCTGCATCGGAGTACCTCCTTCCTTGACAATCTTTGCATTCTTGCGATGCAGGCGTCGCTCCTGGTTCTTCTTCATCCTCGCGATACGCTCTTCCAAACTAGCATACCACACCGTCAGATCGCAGATTATACATCAAGACACGAAGAAACTCGTACCGCTTCTTGTAGCGCTTGTCCGTATCCGCATCGCCAGTGGGCGCAAGGTTGTCCGCCAGTGTGGCTTCTTCTTCAATTATCTGCCGCGCACGGACATATGCACGGATGACGGCTGGATCGCGAATAATTTCCGTTTGCCACTCGTCATCAACCTATGGAAATCAAGGTCAGGACCCTCGGCAATACAGGTATCACAACGAACCAGGCGCTTGATCCGCAATACCTTGCGACTCCCTTCCGGACCTATACTCATCTCCCTGTCTCGCTCCAATGACGACCCTCTACTAAATGCAGGAGAGGCAGGTCGTCCAGAAGTGGTCGACATGGCTGGGGAAAATGGTGTATCAAGTTTCATGGACGCCTGCCTTTGCACAACTTTCTTGGTGTCAGGAGGCGGTGGGGCCTCGTCCTCAGACGTCAGCTGCGGTTCATCCTTGCGGCTCAACGAGTCAAACTGCGCCTTCCATATCCTCTCGATTTCGGACTTGTAGATTTGTTGTTGTTCGGCAACGTTGTACCTGTGCGCGGATTTCGGTCTATTTTCTGCCTCAGCTAAAAAGTCACGTAAGAATCGAGTCACGTCAGAACACGGTTTCCGTACCAAGCTTTTGTTCATAGTCCTCGCCAGCTTTCACGAATATATCCTTCATGGATATACGAATAAAGCTAAATGCTTCCCCCCTGCCAGTCGGGTCACCGTCACCATGCAGCCGAAGCATGGCCTTGGCTTGCGTGGCAAATAGAAAATTCTTGGTGGTGATCCACGGAGCAAGTTGTTGCTCTATCGAGAGCTTGGATTCACCCTCGTCATCATCTGCTTGTTCCACGGTTTGTGTATACCCTGAGTCCTGAAGGTGGCGTTGTCCAACTTGCATGCTTTCCATGAGAACAATCTGTTCAGGGCCGAGCATCTTCAGCATGTCGGTATCGCTCGGTATCGTGACAGAAGCCTTGAGTCGCCAAAAACCTTGGTGGGGTCCTCGGCGATGGTACTCCATAAACTCCTTGAGCCTTTGCCGCATCTGAAGTTCGTTCTGATCCGGAAAGTACTTCATCAGACGCGAAATCTTGAGACGTTCCTCAGCACTCTTTCTAAGAAGCTTAAACGCGATGATCTGAAGCCTGTATTTGATAGTATTTGTTATTTTTCGCGAATGCGGACCTGGAACTTCTGTCACAGGATATGTCTGCCCGATAACGAAAAGATTCTTGATCTCCCGAAGGTAATATCTTGTGTCCCCCTTCGTAGTACTCCTAAATGTTATCTTATAAGCACAACGACCAGAAGGACGCGAGACTTGGCACCTCACGGCAAGAAAATCGGTGGAATATGGTTTGTGACGGAAGAGGGGTGCGCGGATAAGATTGTTGTAAAGCGCGGGGAAGGTTTGGCCAGGGTAGACGTAGCCAAACTTCATGAACGGCGATTCGTCCTGTGGCTCGAGCACAAATGGAACACCAAGGTCGAGCTAGGAAGGAATATTCCTGTCGATAGACGTTCATGCGATCACCGAATACGTACCCTTGGCATATAATCGTCTTTCTCATCCTTTTTGCGGTAATAATTGACGAGTATGCTACCCATTCCGAAATTTGGAATAATCGGTGGATGTTCCTCCTGCAGTACAGTGAGACAAAATCCAATTTGGAGACAGCTCGACGACCCACAGAATATTCCCAAAGAATAAAGTTGCTGGTATCCTTGAGGGTCAGATCACCCGTCTTGTGAAGTCCCTCGCCAATATTACCACCCTTGCCGACCTTTCTTCCTGCTTTATCTTTCTTCTTCTTTGCGGTCCGTACTTTGCTAAAGCGAATTTCAATATTGGTAGGAAACTGCAATGCCGGTCGATGGAAGGAGCGTGATTCTGTCTTGGAAAGTCGGGTCTTGTACTAGTAATCATAGTCTGACACCCTGTAAAAAGGCAACATTTGTAAAAAGACTCACAAATGGTAACTGGAGTTTCTGCGCAGGATAGGCATGTTCTACAACCAATTGACCAAACGTCTGGCGAACCCGATGTCGACCACCTTCCTTGGCAACCTCATACAAGTGGTCATTGGAGAGGTTAAATTTATCGCGGGGTTGTGCATTGTCCGTCCTTAGTCTTTTCCGTGGTCTGACCGTTTCCACGGCTGAAAAATGTGAGTCCCCAACTTACCCACACAGCCGATGAAGCATTACTTGCTGGACGTTCCTCAGACGCAAGGTCTTCCTCGTTCAACTCCAGGTGAGTAAAATCACGGAAAGGTGCACCGGGACCCCATATGATACTCTGCGTCCATGAACCCGATTCGAGGGACTTATTCGCTGGCGTAGTTAAATTGTCCGTTTCTTGGGTTGGGGGTCGAATAATTTTGCCAGGAGCATACACGATATCCTCTTCCCAATTTGACAACAACACGAGATCAAAGCTTCTGTCATGCAAAGGAAGTGTTATGCAGAGTGTCGAATTCTCACGCTCCTGAGCAGTATAAGCAAGGCAAAGGGTGAGATTATACTTGTCATTACCTCAATAGCCTTTACTAAATCATTCTCAATGCTCCCTGCAGAAACGACTTCTTCTACGCGCTTGCTCTCGTTCTGACGCTGGGTGTCACCTACAACAGCGTCGAGAAAACCTCGTGAAATATCCTTCTTGCGTGAATATACACTTTCGGCTGCACAGAGTTGGAAAATTAACATCGAAGGCAACGTGACGATTACTGACCGGTAAGGGGTCGCCTCATAATTCTCGACTTCTTTCCCGTGTAGCCCTTGAACAAGTCAGAGAAATCAAGAATCTTGTCCTTCTCATAGCCAGGGAAGCGTTCATAGACTGTCTTTGGTCTCTCAATGAATCGCTTCACGATCCTGACGCGCCTTTCTTTGGGTCGCATCGATACCGGGGACTGGGCCTCGACTTTGACGACATCGGTGGCTAAGGACTCGTTTTCAAGCTCCCTGTCCACTTCATCTTCGTAGTCTTCGCCTTGTTCCGCGCCGACGGCCTCCTCGTCTTCTTCCCATTTATCACTGTAAATCTGTGAGGCATCCAACGCGGGCAGACCAGTGATTCCAAGACTACTTGTCAGTCCACTGCCGGACGGTAGAGACAAGCCTTGAAGGACGTTGCTGAGCGAGAAACCAGTCAATGTAGATATGACATCGGTCTCTTCCTAATGAAATGTATGCATGAAAATTACCATCGCGCCGCGAGTGGACAACACACCTGGTGGCTCATGGCTGGTGGTTTAGAAAGAGGTTACTTGATGACGTAATGCTGACTAGCGTTGCAAACACACGTGTTCCTCCTTCCCTACTCCCAACCCAATCCAACCATGTCTATGCCCAAGGAAACTTCGGAAAAGCTGGAAGCGAGTACCAACATACCACCTGTGCTCCGATACTGACCCATCTGCCAGACTTTTCGAGCTGGCGTTGCCTCCGTGGCAGAGGACATCATCTTTCGGGTCTTCCCAGCCAAGGTGTGTGCTGCACATTTCAATGATCCAAGTGTCTGAGTGCTTCGTAGACAATGTGCGGGCTGTTTGCATTAGTATTTTAGTATCAGCTGACCCCACTCAGCGAGCTGTCGACCATTATTGACAGCGCCAATGTCCCAAGTTCGCCTTACCACATCTCACAAGCTTCAGTCTCTACAGATCCCCGAGTGTATCCACCACCCAGTTCACCAGACGCTAACGGCCCTTCTTCTAAGCGGAAACGCGCAGAAGATGGTATCGTACCATTGACAAACGACATCGTAAATGCGAGGTATCCCGAACTTGTCCATGCCAATAAGCATATCTTGAAACTCCAAGAAACTGTTAAATCAGAATGCGCGCAACTGTCTGATTCTTGCGTGAGTTAGCCCAAGTGCCTGCTCTCACCACATACTGAGGTGGATTTAGGATAAAGTCAAGCTATGGGTTAACTTGACTATGCCAAAGTATGTTTAAATGCAACTACCCCATGGCGTAAATATGCTTACTTCTTCGCAGGATAGAAGAGTAGGTTTCCATCCATCTCATTTTTGTATGATTAGTCTAAATACCCGACTGGTATTAGTGGCGATAATTTTGGTACGTAGCAACATTTTCTTTCGGGTCGCATTTCGTAACCGTGCGGTTGATAGGTGTTCAGATACAAGAAGGTGAATCTCGTCGATTGGTGTAGGCTAATTCCTGAATCCTCGTCCTAGAGGTCCTTAGTGAGCTACTCCGCTCCCAAGAGAGCGCATACAACATTCGTGATAGCGTCCGACAAAACTACTTGGCCCGAGCCAAGATATGCTCAAAGCTCATTAAATACCCTAACCTTGAAGATTATACGGTGAGTTGTTGAGTGTGTCTTTGATGTGCCCATCCTCACCCGGCTATAGCTCGCCTTGAAAGAGCATGACGAGAAGCAGCTCTTCTTTGCTCGCCAGAATCTCGTAGACATTAGAAACGTTTATGCCGTGATGACTGACATCCTGCACAAGAATATCGCGAAAGTGTGTAGGAATCTTTTAACTTGTCTTATTGAGCTGACTCCCTTCAGATACGTTCGCCGAGGGGTAACAACAGGGCCGGTTTATATTGACGCATGTTACTCCATAATTTGCACGTATCGTAGAATCAATATGGGAATGGAACGGATGCTAGCATCCGTACTCATTCGTTAGGTCCAGTCTGGTATGCGTAATTTTCCAACTTGAGGTTCGGCTGGGTCAGGCCGAGGTTCGGCAAAAGTAGTCACATGATCGCGTAGATAGTTGATTATTATCGATCGATCTGATATTGGTCTGCT
>JBBPTN010000479.1:0-15911 GCA_038094075.1 Xerocomus spinulosus
AAAATTACTATTTATAGTAATTGCCACTGCCACCACAGCGGTATACAATGTTAGTATTGAAACTCCGCTGTGGCAATTTCCTTATAAGGAAATATTTACATAAGCATTAACTGTGGCAGTCTGACACGGCTCTCGGGTACAGAATTCTGTCCCGTTCGTCACTTTCCAAACTCTAATGGTGATGTCCCAAGAGCTAGAGACAATGTGCTTACCATCAGGGGAATAGGCAACAGATACGACATAATCTGTGTGCCCCTTGAATGAACCTGCCACAGTCTGACCAGTGACTGCATCCCAAACCCTAATGGTATTGTCTGCAGAGCCAGAGACAATGTATCTACCATTAGGGGAATAGGCAACAAATTCAACAGAGCCTGTATGTTCCATGGATGGACCTACTGCAGTCTGATTAGTGACTGCATCCCAAACCCTGATGGTGTTGTCCCAAGAGCCAGAGACAATGTGTCTACCATTTGGGGAATAGGCAACAGAAACAACAGATTCTGTATGTCCCATGAATGGACCTGCCACAGTCTGGCCAGTGACTGCATCCCAAACCCTAATGGTGTTATCATGAGAGCCAGAGACAATATGTCTCCCATCAGGGGAATAGGTAATAGATCCAACAGAACCTGTATGCCCCTCTAGTACATGAGTCTCTGCTGGCCAAGTGGATGGTTGTCCAGAGACATAAGAGACATGCTCTTGAAGGTGCCTGGTCCAGAGGGGATATAGTTCAGAGCTGGAAGGTGTCTGAGGCATGGCTGACAGATACAAGTGGGGAGTAGAAATCCTAAGAACAGGGCAGAACACTTGAATGAAATGGAATGCTTCTAATGCCAATCTAGTAGTCTCTGTGTCCTATCACCCATCTCAGTCAGTGTTGTCCACCTGGCATCATGTTTTATCTCACTTTTGACCAGCTTCCTAGGGTGGTGCAGGTCCTGAGGGCAGAAAGAATGGGGTGTAGGGATGTGAGGGAGAGAAGGCTGACAGCCTCAAGCCAGTAAGGAAGGATATCTTTGAAGAGGGAGGCCACCTCATCCAGTAGTTCTGGTGTACAGTCAGTCTGACATAGATGGTCCATCCAGTATTGACAGGAGTACGACAGGGAAGGGGGAATGGCTTTGTTGACCCGATCAGATAGGCCAGGGACAGCGGCGTTACAGACTCGGGCGTCCTCAAGGTCACAGATATTGAACCTGAGCTTGCCTCGCATGCAAGATAACAGTGCTCGTCCTACAGAGGCGGAGTGGTGGGGTAGAGTGTGGACGTGGAAGGTCAAACTGCGGGCCTTGTCCAGCAGGAAGTCACGAAATGATGTGTGGAGTGGTCAGATTGGTTTGTTTTGATCGGTCACCCCATGTAACAGTGATCCCATTGCTGGAAGGATATATTGCATGTCTGGGTCTTCAATCCCAAAGAGTGCAGAAAGGGAAATTAGGGAAAGTGGCTCGTGAAGGGAGAGTACGACAGCCATCACGTCTCGGAAGGATTGCCGAGTGTCATTGGAAGCAAACAGTTGTCCAAGTATAGTCCCGTACAGGTCATCAAGTGGTCCAACGGAAGCACTGTCGGTGTTCTTGTCCTGCAAAAGTAACTTGAATCGCTTGTGGGGGTTAGCCCCAACAGCTTGAATAAACTTGCACGCAGTGGCCGCCCATTGGAAGAGACGTTGTGAATGACTGACAAGTAGTTGACACCAATCCTCGTTAGCCTGTGATAATTGGCGCCCGAGAGTCTCGCGAACGGAATGTTGGATATAGATCTCGATGTCCCTATCAACCATCTCGTCGGGAATGTCATCCACTCTTTTGTGAACCAAATGGAGACTGGCTGGAAATGCATCTAGTATGTCACTCTCTGGACGAGCCGTGATCAGGAATCGAAGGTTCGCTGACAAGGTGTTGTCGGCGATTTGCTTCGTGATGGCCTGCAAGAGGTAGCGTCGACCGTCTCTGTCTCCGCTTTCATCGAGAGCATCGATGACGATCACCAATGGTCCAATGATATCAAGGCGCTTGCTAGGCTCGATAATGAACTGCTCCAGTTGCTCCAACGGCGATGTCGATTTGCGTAGAGGTCGATTATCCTTCACGATCTCCAGAAGGGCTGACTTGAATGGACGATCGTGGTCAGAAAGGTCGAGAGCAATCGTGCTGAAAAGGTTTTGCGGGTTCCGCCTGGCAAAATCAACGCTAGAAAAGCAATACGAGGATCCCAGCCTCTTCTGTCCATCAAACGGCTCGGCAATCGAATGAGCGACCGCAGATTTGCCTGATCCAGCGACCCCAGTGAGAAGGCAGACACGTGGGGCTTCTTCGGAAGGATCGTTCAAAATGTCGCAGATCTCTCGAATAAATGACTCGCGTGTCCCCAAAAGACATCGTTTCTCTTTCTGATACCTAGCACCGACAGCATACTGTAGGTCGTCCAGGGCGATGGCTTCTACTACATTACACCTGCGTAAACACCTGACAGTAGTACAAAAAGGCAGCCACCTACCGACGTCGTTTGCGGCGTTCATCACACGGATGACAGTTATTTCTGTATGAATTGCAATGCCCTGCATGAATTGGTTCTTCAGTGTTTGCAGCTTGTTTTCATATTCGGTGATTCTCCCATCGATATCTGTGATCGTATATTTTGCGGTCCGAATCCCTGGAAGTGGAGATCAGTGGTAGACACCACATGGTCGGTGATGACCTACAAAAGCTCTTTCGCTTTCCGTATTCGATGATAAAGTACCCGCACTCCGTCACCTGTTGGAGTAGCAGAATGACGACTCTCTCGTGCGCCTGGATTTTCCTCAATGGTTCGGCATCCTGAATGAACGAAAAGGCATCGATCATCGTGCCTGCCAAGTGTACAATCTAATCATCGCGATCTTTCTGGTTCAAGAATATCTGCATATTTCAATGCTCACGATTAGCGGTATGCGAATAAAAAGAAATGGACAAACCTGGTTTGCATTTGATATGACGGACCAAGCGAGCGATGCATATGGATGAATCTATCTCACGTTCAGACAATGCGAGAATCGAGGTAATGGAGAACAAATACCGCAGCGATAGTAGTCACGATTCTGTTGAAGTCCGTCAACCTGTTCATCAAGATCTCCAGTTTCGGTGACACTGTTACAACCTCCATGCCAGCATCGACCACGAAATTGATTAGGCCAACTGTTGATGGTGTGGAACCGTACAAACTTACGGCGTCTGTTACCCTAGCGACAACGTCTGTAGCTTGAAGTTCGTCTGTTCTCACATCCTCGCGAGGACGAGCAGTAAACGAAAACTTGATCGTGATCCCGGGAGGATTGGAACCATCAGAGGTATCATTGCGAAGGGACTCTTCAAACACTTTGATCACGGAGGTCGTATCAGTAGGACATGCCCCACAATGATTATTCATACCGCCATCGTTTAACTTTTCCATGATTTCTCCAATCGTATAGGTAAGAGTTCCGAAGATTTCATCGTCCTTCCAAAGAGCACGGTGTTTCTGGTAAACTTCCACTGTATAGGGGACGTATCGTCGCCATCCCTGACAATATTCAGTTCTCCAGCATAAACAAAAGGACGAGTGCGAACAAGAATAATTCATTGCCCCAACGGAAGCATTTCTTGTTCTCCGTTACTGTGGATGTCTTCCGAATAGTGTCTCCTACGGTAAACTGAACATAGAATTGTCTCGATGGGCCCATTCTCCAACGCTTTTGAGCGCAAAGTTCGATATCTGAACAAAATATAAGTTACACACAGCACGAAATCAAGTCATAGAACTCTACCTTTCACAGTGACCGATTTGGCCCTTGAAATCATCATCAACACGGCCTGAGCGAATCTTACAGGCAAAAAAATACACATACATAAACGAAGTACACGGGCGCTAAAAGTTTGTTCTCTGCACGAGCTTCATCGTCAAGATGAATGTCGGGTCGTTACCAGCCAGTTGAGATTCTGCCTAGCATGATACGTCAGTAAGTATGACAGTGTCTGTCATACGGACACCAGTGACTGACCTCGAACTCGAACTCGAACTCGAACTTGTGGTTGAGTTTTCGGTAAGCATTGGCATAGACAATAAATGAGCAACTTGGTGAACGTTCTCTGCATCGGTGACTCAGACCAGGAGCCGGCGTCTGGGACCTACATGATAGTAGCTACTAGCCATGGAACAGGAGACACCGGTGCGCTGATTTCTACAGGTTTTTCTGTGCTTCAAGGCTCTCCAGCTCAAATGTATCCTGTTCTAGTAAAGCTACTTGTACAGTGCTGGTCCACTGTGTCTACGCTGCATCCCACACAGCGGCAACTGTCCTACTCTACTTCAGTAGCCAGCCCCACTGTCCCTCTTGGCGCGTTGCTACCCTTTGTCCCCCGCTCAGTCATGGTGTATTGGCCAAATCTTTTGTGCAGGCGCAGTAAGTCTGACAGGTCTTTTGTCGAAGTCTCCACTCACGCCCGTACGTCCAAGTTACTGCAAACCGTCAACGTCGCACAGGTGTACTCGGTTCAAAGACGATCGTCGACAAAGGGTAAGAAAATATGGAGTTGGACAAGGATGTGGTGAGGGGTGGTTTCTAAACCATTGCAATGAAAGGTTCAGGTGTTGCTTGCTGGAACTGACCATATTCTTAGAAACGATGCAGGCAATGCCCTATCTCGATTCCCTTGCCGAGAATTCAAGAATTCACGGATAGAGATGGCGTTGTTCGAATGAGCCCTTAAGGAGTTTACACACTTGCAATATGATTCGAATCTAGGCCTTCTAATTGGTTCCGACTGCCCGTGGTCGGTAGTGGTGTTATCTCTGCCTCTGCAGAGAACGAAATATGCATTCGATCCGCAAGATCATGCACCACTGGATCTGAACAAAGGTGAATATCTCTTTCCTGAACTGGTGGTGGCCTTACGCTCAGATGGGCGCTGCTTTACAGCATGTTTGATCTCCCAGCATTATATAGATGCTTTAAAAAATCATAGACAGCGTAGTCTGGGGCTATCATATATTTACCTCATGGACGTTGAAAACACAACCCAACATTCATGAGTGCGCATTCTCTTGAAAGCGGCCGCACAGCTACTACCGTAACAATTCGGGATTTCCACTGGTGCGTCGTGACCCATCGTCATAGTTTAGCGAGTTCAAATGCCGAGAACAGCTCTTTTTATGAGTATTTCAGAGGACGCGACGCGCAGACCGCATTAGTTGCGAAAACTGCACCCATATCATGCGGTTGTGTTTGGTCGGACAAACGTTCATCAGAAGTCCTGCGGAATGCGGCGAACGACCAGAATGCATGTACTTACGAAACGATCCCTTCTCAGAGTCATCCCGCGGTCATTAGGAAAATATAAAGTAAATGTTATCAGTGAGCGGGGTCTGCGCTCACCGTCTCTTCTCATCCCACGAGTTTTTTCCCCACTCAACTCAAGATCCATGACGGACCGATCTTTGGGCCTAGGTGGACCTTGTGTGTCTTATGACGTTGCCGCTTGCTTACGAGTCAATCATGTCATAGTCATCGCGACTTGGGCTAATGATCATGAGTGCATGGCCCTTACCCGGTGCACGGCGTTCTGGTCGTCCCCGCGGCCGACCCCGAAGCGTCTAGATTTGTACTCCAATCTTCCTTTGAGTTCTTCGAGGTGCTTTTCCTCACTCCTGCTCTAGATCGACTCTGCTAAGACCATATTGTTGTCATAGATTTCTGCTACTCATTTCAAACACACCGGCTCGTTTGGTGGACTCGTGATCAAGCTCAAGGTATCCACGAGAGCAAAGTCGGTCACTGTGATTGAGAAGAAAACCTACGTGCTTTCGTACGAATTCGGAGAGTTTGTCTCGTTCGATCTCGGCAATGGTTATATCACAGGAGCGTTTGCATTCAAATACGGAGAGTTCAACAAACAGAAACATATATTCGCAAATTACAGGGCACACTTGCCTTGGGCTGGCGATGTGGCCAACATCGTCAACATTGGTCCGAGGTTGTTGTCACAATCGTACATCATGTGCGCTCTGACAATCGTTATAGCGATCCCTTGGAAAAGAGTGGCTTATCGCCAGCACAGGTGAAGGTGAATGCTGTTCCATGGTATTTGTAGCGACGTTGGTCGGTGCTGATGCGTCCCTCTCAGGACATTGGTCTATTGGCAGATTACACGGCCGCACCCGATCATGTGAATCCAGCCGAAGAGGCTTGTAAGTGCCACTCTATCACCACACCACAGCTCGCGCCTACTGATCCCTGTCTAGTGATCGTCGAATATGTGCAGGGGATTGAAAAGACCAACTTTAGCCTCGTCACCTACTACCCGGAAGCTTTTGCAGACTACTGCGCCACCTTTTCATTCCTTGGCGTTTTCGAGGTAGATCATATACATTCTCTTACGGGCCGGTGTACTGATGCCACTCATCTTTTAAGCTCGAGGCGTGTATCGGTCCCTCTAGTCTCGAAATATCGGCCACGCTGTGCGCCGTCTTACCCTGGCCCATCGGTCGCGTCCGCCTCGCCGGCATGTCGGGTTCCTTGATCGCTGGCGTGAGAGCCGATTTCGACGTTGTCGTCGCCAAGGGCTATGCGGCCTTGAGTGTCAAAAAGTTGCCGAGCGGACACTATGGACTCTACGTGGACGCATGCGCTGAACTTGCTATCGTCGGGAGGAAATGTACCGATGGCACCGTTTTGCTCATTGAATTGCCGCAAGTATATTCCGTGTCGTGTGCACTGCTCTTTTCTGACCGTGATTTGTGTCAAGGTTCTGAAGGGGTGCGGTAGAGTGCCGCAAACCCGATCGGTGTATTGGATCATGATAGCAACGTGGGTATACCGGACGTTGATGAATAGTGTGTTTCTTGACTTGAAGCACTTTTCTTGGGAGAATTCGACGGACTCGTGCCGCCACATTTGATTGTTGCTAAGAGTTCAATATCCTGTGCACTTGGACTACCGACCCGGGGGTACTCGAGGAGGGCCTGTGCTACTGAACGCCAACGGAAATTCAAGTTTTTTTTTTTGGCTATCACGCAAGCGCGATCCCTCACAAACGAGCGTTCTGCACGTTGGACACAATTTCAAAATCTCGCTATTCGTCAATATCGATCACTACAACTCAACTCTGGTACGTAACACGATCACTGAATACACACAAGTCGACTGAATCTGAATGTTATCATGGTTGCTCAGAACCTGTCGTCACAATCAGCCCCCGAATGATGACACAATGCAAAGAAAAAAAAAACGCACGGCAACTCGATGAGCAAGTAAGGTCCATCGGTGCACTTCTTGCCGACGATAGAGATCTCGGCGCATGCCTCGACGTAGAGCCCGTAGCGTCCGCTGGGCAACTTCTTGGCGGTGAAGATCGCATAGCCGCTCGCGACGACAACGTTAAAGTCGGCCCTCACGCCAGTGATCAAGGAGCCGGAAATGCTCGCGAGGCGAACGCGCCCAATGGGCCATGGTAAGACGACATACAGCGTGGCCGAGATCTCGAGATTGGAAGGGTTGATACACGCCTCCAGCTATATATATGGTTTGAATGGGACATGTCCATCAAATAAATGCATAGCGCCCACCTCGAAGACGCCGAGGAAGGAAAAAGTAGCACAGTAGTCCGCAAAGACTTCCGGGTAGTAGGTCACAAGGTTGAAGTTGGTTTTCTCGATTTCCTTGACGTATTCGACGATCACTGGAGAGCGATCGGTGTCTCGTACGTTTCAGTGTGATCCGAGAGTACTCACAATCTTCCTCCGCAACATCCAGGGGTTCGGGTGCGGCCTTGTATTTCCCCAGAGGTTCGATGTCCTAAGAGAAACAAATATTCATCAACCTACGTCGTCACACATGGCTTGAAATGGCTTTACCTTGACTTGTCCTGGAGAGAGTCCACCAGCTTCTGTGGCATCACTAACTGTCTGTTAAAATGTGTCTTACGCGCAGCTGATGCACTTACGTCGGGCCAATGTCAACTGTGTCCCCTACCTCTCCAGCCCAAGGCAGTCTCGCAGTGTATCTAGCCAAGATGTGCTTCTGGTCATTGACATTCCCGTACTTGAAGGCGAACACGCCGCTAATATAGCCTCCGCCAATGCTGAATGGCACCAGGTCTCCAAAATCGTCAGAAAGGGCATAGGATTCTACCTCAGCCACGACGACCGACTTGGCTCTCGTAGGTATCTTGAGCTTGATCACAAGATTCCCGAGCGAGTTACTATCCCTGTAGTACGTGGCGGAGAGCTACGGCGTTCAGTCTGGTCTCAGCGACGTTGCGGTCATCTCTGGAAAGAAATGTTACCGCACCTCAAAGTACCCAAAGGAAGACTGGAGCACAAAGGCTTCGGGGGACGCTGCAGGGACAACCACGATAGCTTCACCGGAGCCTTGCGGCCACTGGTGATCATTGGCCCAGTCTGCGATCACTGTAAAATGATTCTCCCATCAGCAGACGCAACGACGTGGCGCTCAAAAGTTCTACCTCGTCCAAACGATAGGTCAGTCATTGATCTTGATCTTGTTGGTTAGGATAGAAAAAACTGTGCGAGTGGGATAAGATGAGGAAGCGAATGCAGATGTTGCTCGTCGCCGGCATCCGTTTTATACATTTCTGACCACCGTACAAGGTTCCGAGTTGACGAGAATGTGTCACTCTGCCTGCAGGAAATGTGACCCATCTGCGTGTGGCCTAACCGACTGTGGATGGAGAGGGGGTGTGTCGTTATCGTTCTTCGTACGACGGTGACCTGTAATGTGAATTTCGTACAGGGTTTCTCCTTACCGGCATCCGGATCCCACCATCACCTGGCAGGCGGTGGCCGCCCATTCACTGAAGTCAACATATGAACAGGGTCAGCATGTGTCGATGTATTGACGTCTCGCGAGGGAACGTCCATGTCCACCGGCGCCGGGTTAGATCAAAAACACAAAGCGGTGGGGCGGAAAACAACGAGAACTCGTTCAAACTAGTGCATCTTTTGTTAGAGTAATGGCAGGGCTCCCCGTTTTAATCGAATACTCACTTCTTCGCCGTCGTACATGCGCTCTAAGTTTACCATGATGAACCTCTGCGTGGTTTCTGATAAACGTTATTCCAGCTATTACTGACGGACCTGCAAGTTCCTCAATGTCGATTCCGTTCTACGACACGACTACAAGAGAGACTTGAAGCTTGAAGACGGACCAGCATTCAAGCTCGCCAAACTGTACGACGATCACGTAGTCACAGATCAAATTAGTCAATGTCGCTATTTGGAATGGGGATTCCATACAGTGATCCGAATACAGAGAACGAGTTCCTTAGCATATCAGGGGTTCTCGGATTTCTGGGGGTCCGTGGAATGCTAATCATAGATCGGGCCCGAGTTTCAACCGGGACGTCACTGAACTATAACCGCGATCAATGTCACCTACATGACGCCGGTAGGTCAATAACACCCAAAGGCGGTGTTCATCTCACTGCCATTAGATCCCCGTGTATCAGAGGTGATTCTCGGAATTATCGTCCGGAAGTTTTGGTCGGCTTTTGTGACTTTGTTCGCATCCTGGGTCACGGATGAATCGAATCCTATCTGATTATCTTGGAACCGATCAGAAGAACAGCACCAACACGTACGTACTCAAACATTGGGCGTATTCATAGTTCTATTTGAGCACAAAGCAGCCTCGTTTCCGTGTATCGTTGTTCTTGGTTCCCTAGGTGTGAAATCCGGCTCAACAACCTGCAATGTTCCCGAGAATATCTATACTCCCATGGAGATAACTCGAGAATTCGAGGGAGTTCCAATAGAGGTAAAGACAGTCCATGTTACTAGCTCGCATGATGCCACCAAGTGGCCACGTTCCTACAAGTGAAAAGGCACGTTCTGGTGAGCGGACCCGCTAGAACTAGGGAAGTGAACATGAGGGCTCGCTAATTATAGATTGGTGTTCCAATCGAATGGGTGCGACGCGGCTTCTTGGTTATGCTGCGGAGTCTCCAAAAGTATCCAGTGTACGCCAGGCCATCACCACCACCACCATACGTCAGTGGTCACCGCATCCACTTCATCTCTTCACGTCCTTATTCTCACCGATATACATAGTCGTCCAAGGGTACAACCCAGTCCTATAGCCCTGGCGTTTCATTTGAATAGATTCTTGAAACGCAGCATATGATTATCAGTCGACGAAAGGAAAGGCGGACATACAAACGAGTGCATATGTATGAGATAATAAGCTATGACGGGCTCAACCAAAAATGTGTCGGTTGGATGGTGTGAGCGCAACCTAGTGCATACTCAAGAGATTTGAAGGATACCCAACGAATGCTGCAAACGCTAGTGACCTCGCTCTGTTAGCCAGCGAAGTACAATGTCCCTGAGTTTTTTAGGTCAGTCATTCCCAACGAGACCTTACTCAGCGAGCTCACAAATTATGCTGGCTGCGCATCGAACACTGATGAAAGGTGAGAAACTTCAAAGTACTAGATGGATTCACGTACGGAATAACACTGAGGAAACCCCAATCATGTCAGAACAGTCACTGGGATTGTCAAACGTACTCACTGAAACAGGTCGATTCTGAATCTTGTCCAGTTGGCTGCGTGGGTCGTTAGATTGCATGAAGTCGTTCAGTCGAGAAGCGCAGTTACAGTTCACGGATTAGATCTTTTACAGTTGCATGGCCTGCAATGTCGTTTTTATTGCCGAGCTAGAATAATGGAGCAATGCATCAAAGTCACGGGTATTGTGTGAGTGACACGGGTAGATCAAGGTTGAATAATGGATACACACGACGAGTAGTGGGACGCCTGCAAGATTGGGCTGCGAGAGCAACTGATGGAGTTCAAAACGAGCGGTATGAAATGTGGCTTGCTACACGTTCATACCATTAGTCAGGCATTATTCCGACTTGGCACAAACCCCTGATACGTACGTCTGCGGAATCTACGACGAATCTTTACCAACGGTGAGCTTGCCTTTCCACAGTAGCAAAAGAGGTTGGTGCCCAGAGTCGAAATAGAGAAATAAGAATAAATAGGAATGTGACAACGTACACGACTGCATCAACGCCATTACAATATCTCTCCCACATGGAGCGAAATTTTGGTTGGCCGGCAACGTCCCAGATCTTGAGGGTCACGGCGCCCTTGCGAACTTTGCGGTAATTGAAGGCAATTGTCGGCACAACATCTTCTGTCCACTAACACTCATTAGTTCGGCTCAGTGATGGGACAAGAGTAACAGACACAACCTGTCCGGACCCAATGACATTTACAAAGGATGTCTTTCCCGATGCCTGCATGCGCGTTTTATATGCGTCCGATGGCTTCCGCTCTCTGTAGAAGTAAAGAGACGCACCTGTAGTCCCACCACCGAAATCTCGGCCGATTTGGCAAAGAAGATGCTTCAGATGACCTTATCATCTAAAAACATAGTTTAGTGATATGCCAACTTACCTGCTCAGCCAGAGGAGGATGGAGGAGAAGAACGACATTGTGCGTCGTCCTCTGCGACGGTCGGCGCAGTTCGTTGCCGTGTCGGACCGTAAGAAACGGCCGGCATGTTGAAAGTCAGCGGTGCGGAGTTTCAAATTCACTGGATGGCTCCAACTGATCATTGTATTTTGCCGTCCGACTCCTGTTGCTTGCCGCATCGGCAAGAGCGTAGATTGTGGCGCGATGAAGCCTGCAGCGTTGGTGTATGGCCAGACTGACATATCGATTCATTTTGTTCTCGGTATCATTCACATTTCCTCTGAGTGCGCCAACTCAAAGTCTGACAAAATCGTAGGTGCGCGCATGACTTGACGGCTCGTGCCATGTGGGTTGGAGCCATTGCCGTAGCCATCGGTATACTAGGAAGAATCGGCTCAGCACCATAAGATGACTAACAGAAGATCATAGGGTGATTCGTATAAGTATATAAACTGCCGGGCGCCGAATCTTGCGGTCTGACCACCCACTCCCACTTTCTCAATGGCCGAATATTCATTCAACGAAGGTGGCGACTGGGGTTTGACCTGACAATCGCTTGCTGACCATTGCCCCCACACGCAGCTGTATCGAAGTGGCTTGAGGCCAAGATATGGCCACGGTCTACTGAGCGCGCACGCTCCATCTTGGTTCTCACTGCAGCCAACGAAGATGGCACTGTGTTTACAATGCATTCTGCTTTCAATTTATTTGAGGTAATTCCATCCTCACGCTATGGTAGACGTGCTAAGTACATATCATTGCCGTAGGTTGTAGCAACATATCATCAGGCCCATGATTTGCTCACATCTGTTCGCCTTGTGCTTGTTATTCCTGGGTTTGCTGTCAAGACCACCCTGGTTGAAAACGACCGGTACCATCTGGGTACCAGTAGCGGACAGGAAATCGCGTTCGATATTGGCAACAACGATGCCTTTGTCAAGGGGAAGGTGTCTTTCAAGTACGCGGATTACAATGGCCAACGGAACATATTTGCAACGTACAGTGTGGAATTATCTTTTCTCGCTATACTGGAGGACACCTTCAATATTGGTCCTACGTGAGTGCAAACGTTACTCATCATATCCACTCCTGCACCGTACTTTAGCCACGCCACAACAGCCTCTGGTTTTACTACGGAAGAACTGAAGGTACATATCATTTGCGGAAGCTCCATTAGGGCACGGATCTGACGCCTCCTTACTAGGCTACGCCTGTGTTCAAACCTTCACAGCTGAAGCTGGAGAAAGAAAAGGCTAATGTATCTTTGACATCCGGGACGGATGTTGTTCAAGTTCAAGACGATGTGAAACACCACGAGCAAGAGCGCGAGTAGCATCTCATCATTCGTGCGGCACAAGTCATTCTAATAACCATCTAGTACTCTTCAACTTTGTGCAGTATTCTGCATTGGAGAATGGTCTTATCCACTATTTCCCTAAATTCAACCAATGCGAATTTTCTGCTAGGTTTCTCTACCTCTTTGACGTGGGTAATTGTTGCAGCCTTGTCATCAACCGGTACTTATTCTTGTTACTCTTAAGGTCGTCGGCTGCATTAATAGCACGCTTTCGATTGCGGCCTCGTTGTACATCCAGCTTCCAATCGCAAGTCAAATCCACATTGCGACTGTCAATGGGTCCTTGGATGGTGCTGGCGTAGTAACCAACATCAATGTTCCTGTTGCACGTGGCAAAGCGACATTCTCCGCCTCGAAAAATTCTGGCGGAAAACATGATCTGTTTGTTGAGCTTGACCTTTCAGAAGTCGTGCTTGTCGGCCCAATCATGACCGCTGGGAAACATCGCCTGGCTGCTCTTCCGTAAGTTTTGCTTTTGAAAGGACTGTAGGTGACTGACCGTCATATAACAGGTTCTGAACACCTCTTTTCCACTCTGAATATAGATGGCGACTTTCTGGGAAGTCTTTTGATGTACGATAATGTGATCATTACTAGCTACGAGCTTGTGTCCAACAATTTTCTGATACTCTCTGAGAATTCAACTTCCGTGTTTTCGTCTGCCAGTTGGGGAATCCCCGCCGCTATAAGCAATAATTCTTGACCGCCTGTCGTGTAGTATCGCTCTGGGAATGTCGATCGTTCTCTGGCGTGAGTATCAGCGACTTCCCTTGGTTGATTACTGTACCTAGTCACTACTTGAATCACTTCAGCCAGGCGACCCCAAGGAGTCGACAGGTTACGTGATCGGGAGCGTCAGTATTCACACTGACCGGGATATTCCCATGGGTACATGGAGTTAGTATTCAACCATGTCCTCGCCGTCTCCGGGACATCAATACAAGTCGCTGCCAGGTCGGACGACACTCCTGGCGGGGAACCAAGAATAACGACATGGCACGGAAATTGAAAGTTTGTGGTCAAATGGAACTCAGAACACGCCCATTGAATAACTAGGAGTACGTGTTAGTTCTGCTCTTCTGATCGGTTCCAAGATAATCAGATAGGATTCGATACACGCATGACTCATTGGAGAACATTCCATGCCAGTGATGCCACTAGGCGACACAACACCGCATATTCTGTCGACAAGATCATTCGCGTTGCACTGTCAAATAACCCAGGATGCAAACAGAGTCACAATAGCTGACCACACATCTGGATAATTCTGAGAAACGCCGTCAAATTTGCCTCTGATACACGGGGATCTAATGGTGGGATGAACACTGCCTTTGGGTGTTGTTGACCTACCGGCGGCGTGTAGACCTGGATCGCGCTCATAGTTCGGTGACGTCGCGGCTGAAACTTGAACTTAATCTTTGATTGGCACCCTCCGGACTCTCCAGAGTTCCGAGAACCCCTGATGTGCTAAGGAACCCATCTTCTGTATTCGGATCATCGTATGGAATCCCCATTCTAAATAGCGACATTGACTAATTTGTGCCTACGTGATCGTCGTACAGTTGACGCCTCGTTTGACGAGCTTGAACGCTGGTCTGTGTCGCCAGGGTCTCTCTTGTGGTCGTGGTTGTAGAACAAGGCCGTCATCGAACAACTTGCTGATGTGTCGGTAATAGCTGGAATAACGTTTATCGGAAACCCCGCAGAGGTTGGAAATGCGGCCTGGAATCGTGCTTATGGTAAGTAATCCAAGCGTGAGTACGACGGCGAAGAAGTGTTCAGTTCAAACGGGACGCCCTGCAATTGTTCCAACGGAAGATGGACTGGTCTACATGAGTTCTCGTTGTTTCCCCGCTTCCGCTGTGTATTTTCGAACTAACCCGGCGCAGGTGGACATGAAAGTTTCATTGTAAGACGTCAATACATCGACACATGCTAGCCATGTATGTCTACTCTTCAGTGAATGGGCGGCCACCGCCTGCCAGGTGATGGTGGGATCCGAATGCCGGTAAAGAGAAACCCTGTACGGAGTTCACATTCCAGGTCACCGTCGTACGAAGAACGATAACGACACACCCCACTCCGTCCAAAGTCGGTTAGACTACGTGCGGATGGGACACGTTTCCTGCAGGCGGAGTGATCCATTCTCGTCAACTCGAAACCCTGTGTGGTGGTCAGAAATGTATAAAACGGTTCCAGAGACGAACAACATCTGCATTCACTTCCTCATCCTATCTCACTTTCACAGCTTTCTATCCTAACCAACAAGATCAAGATCAATGACTGACCTATCGTTTGGACGAGGTAGAACTTTTGAGCGTCACGTCGTTGCGTCTGTTGATGAGTGTATCATCTTACAGTGGTCGCAAACTGGGCCAACGATCACCAGTGGCCTCAAGGCTCTGGTGAAGCCATCGTGGTTGTCCCTGCAGCGTCTCCCGAAGCCTTTGTGCTCCAGTCTTCCTTTGGGTACTTTGAGGTGCGATGGGTGACGACCGCAACGTTGCTGAGACTAAACTGTATGTCATAGCTTTCAGCCACATACTACAAGGGTAGCAACTCGCTCGGGAATCTTGTGATCAAGCTCAAGGTACCTACAAGAGCCAAGTCGGTCGTCGTGGCCGAGGTAGAATCCTATGCTCTTTCCAACGATTTCGGGGACCTGGTGCCGTTCGTCCTTGGTGGAGACTATATTAGCGGCGCGTTCGCCTTCAAGTACGGGATTGTCAATGACCAGAAGCATATCTTGGCTAGATACAATGCGAGACTGCCTTGGGCTGGAGAGGTAGGGGACACAGTTGACATCGGTCCGACGTAGGTGTATCAGCTACGCGTAAGACGCCTTCTAACAGACATCTAGCGATCCTACCGAAGCTGGTGGTCTCTCCCCAGCACAGGTGGAGGTAATGATCCTCTATGTTATCTGCAACGGCGTCAGCTAATATGTGTTTCTCCTAGGACATTGAACCCCTTACGACATGCAAGGACGCGCCCGAGCCTCTAGATGTTGCCGAAGAGGACCGTCAGTACTCTTTTTATCGCCCAGAAGCGCACGGGACATTGACCATTCTCCAGTGATCGTCGAATACGTC
>JBBPTN010000480.1:0-15906 GCA_038094075.1 Xerocomus spinulosus
TCTTCTTTCCCTTGTCCTTGTGTTTTCTCTTTTTCGGCGGCGGTGATGGTTCGATGAGGGGTAACACTGGTTCTGTGTCTTGCATGTCGACATCATCGTCCGATTGTCGCACCTGTGCCTGCGCTTCTTTTTCTTCCTCTTCCTCCTCTTCCTCCTCCTCCTCCTCGTCCCCTTCCTCGTCCCCTTCCTCCTCTTCGTCCTCAAGGTCGAGGCTGTCCAACACCTTTCGAATCGCATCCGCATTCTTTGTAGGCGGTGCGCCCGTTTCGAAAAACGCCAGCCGTTCTTCCACCTGTGCACGCAGCGCTTCCCCAAACTTTGGCGTAGGATAGTCTAGCACACATCAGTCGGCGAGGATCTCTACACAACCATCGCTTACCCGTAAAACAGTCTATCCGAGACGCAATCGAACACTTGTTTGCCAAAAAGCGTGAGATCCGACCCTTGTGTTTCGGGTCGGCCCGACCGATGAACGACGAGTGGTACAAGAGGCCGTACTAGACGAGGTGAGGCCGAGTCTGAGTGTGATCGTGTTGCGCACCTTGGGTGTGTTGCCCTTGGTCTTGAGCGCTCGAAAGAGCGCTTTTTCAGCGCCGAGGATCTGGACGGTCGATGCGGGGTATTTACTCAGGTTGGTCAGACTGCCCGCATGGCTGATCAGCCGTGCACCGATACGTTCGCCGAGGAGCGCCGTCAAGGACGGTGCGACGAGGTTCATCTTCTCAGACAGATAGTCGATGAGGGATTTGCGGTAGTCGGCGATGGAAATGACGCGAGTAGCAAACGCGGCGATGTTGAGAATGTCAATGTCTGAGATGGACGAGCCCATGGAGCCGTGGGCAGCGTCGAGAATGTTTTGCGCTAGCGTGGCATTATCGTCGACGAGGCTCGTCAGCGCGTCCAGTTTATCCTCTGAGAGCGTGTCCTTGTCGCCAATGAACCGCGCGAGCCGTGCGTATTGGTAGTGATCTGGCACGAGCTTGATCAGTTCCGGAAAGTGGTAGCCATACCATTCGCGGATGCGCATCGCAAAGAGGTTGACGTCCTTGTCGAGTTGGTCTAGGAGTGCGATGGCTTGGATGATCATATTGTCGATCCGGTTCACGTTGAATTTGAGTCTGGCACGGGAGTAGGCGTGGCCGAGGCCGAGCTGGGCTTTGACGAGGTCGTTGGCGTCGAGGCCTTTGAGCAGGCGGTGTGCGTGTTGGCGGATGCCGCGAAGGATTTCGTGGGCGTCTTCAGAGGCATCGCATTTGAGGTGTGTAGCTTCTGAGATGGCGTTGGCGAGCGCGGGTTCGTGTACGGCGAGCTTGATTTTGGACGATTTCTTTCCGCCCTTGGAGAGGTTGAGCTCGAGAAGGGATTTGAGATGGTCGTTGAGTATCCCTAGTCCATGTCTTGTAATTATCAGACAAGACAGACAGGACACGTACCCTCGGAGACGTCGTTGATGTTCTCGAGCGCGTCGGCCGTGTTCTTGAACGGGGAAAAGCTGAGGAGGGAGACCGTCTTGGAAAACTTTGAAAAGTCGTTGATCGAGTCTTGGACAGCCTTTGTTTGTGAGCCAACCGCATCGTGTAGCTTGACCTCGAAGACGGCGTAGCCAGAGGCTGTCTCGAGTAGCGCGTGGGTCGCCATCGCTGTGGACGACGTCGAGCTCAAAATTTGGTAGAGGTGCAGTACTTTTCCGTTTTAGGTATTGAACTCGCACGGGTCTAGTGCTTGGGGCGTTGCCAACATGCGCTTTCCTTTCCACTTGCTCGACCAGCGCTGTGTCGAAACCATTCTCTGATGTATTTCCCAGGTGCTGGTGCTGCGCATGTTTGGGCGCTCGAGCACGAGACTGCGGTTTACATCTGGACCAAGGACGTCGACGACCGAGCTCAAGGACCGCAGACCACGGTTTCCAGTATTTTTACCGCTGTTGCTTGCGGATGACTCGGTTTGCCAGCGTAACGGCGTATGCGGGACAAGACAGGAACTGCCTCGGCCAAAGTGACGACACGCTGTTGCCTGCCTCGCCGTGTTGGTTTCAAGACATGCCACTATCTTTGTCTGCTGTTGGCTCCAATGCACGAGGACTGATGGGCCATCTGCAGCACGTACGCCTCATGCAATCTCTGACAGGTTTTGGTGGTCACTTGCATCCTTTTGCCAGGCCACGGGATGGCTCGTGCCTGCCTTTCACGGCACCGCAGCGACGATGTCTTCTCAGTCCTGTACCTGGGCTGACAGATGCCTTTACGGTCTCTCCTTGCTGTGTGGAATGTCTTTTGCAATGTCTCGGGTACTCTGGCTCAGAGAGGTGTTCTAGGGTCACGTGCTCACTCTGATTGGGTGGAGTCTATTGGCCAGGATTGTTATTTATTTGCCGCCTCGTGTCTTGCCTCGAGGGTCGACTTATAACCCGCGTCCTTCCCTTCCTCCCTCTCTTGTCCGCGTACCTTTACCCACAGGAGCTCGACTGCGCGGGCCATTGCGGTCTCTTTCCTAGCCGCGCTAGCTCGTGGATCGGTTCCTACTCCATATTATAGGTGCGGTCTTATCACTACCCACCCTCAAGAACCACGTCACTTTGCCTTCGTTCTGCCACGACAACCATTATATTTGATCACGACCGTCATGTTTAAGCAACGACACTCACCCGACAGCCCAGGCTTCGTCCCAGACACTCCAAAACTTCGCCACCTCTCTCTCCCAGAGGAGCCGCGCACTGGCCCCTCCCGTCCTGCCACAAGGGCCGACACTCGGCGGCCACAGACCCCCGCCATGGTGCCCTCATCGTCCAGGGCCAACCCCACCGCTGGACAGCCCGCCAAGCCCCTCAAGTCTATCCTCAAGGGTGGCAAGAACGCATCCCAAGACTCGTACGAGAGCGACGGGGACATCTCAACCTCTAAAAAGGCTGCCCGCTCTCAGTACACCATCCCCAGCGTGTTGCCCCCGGGATCGCGCTTGGGTAAGTACACCTTGGGTCCTTTTTTTCCCCTTTCTTCCCGCGCATACATCCGCCTATCCATTACGTACGTTATCTGATCAATGGTGGCAGTGCCCATGAAGCCGCCTGCGTTCAACCTGCACTGGCAGCTTCTGCCTTTTGATTCACGACGATCGAGGCGACTTATCCGGTTCGACATGGCTTTCCCGGTTGAGGAGATCGTCTTCCAGGAACGTGGCTGCCGAACAAAGCTTTCCGCCGCTGAGCTGGACAAATCAGCGGCTGATGGCACGATGACCAAGATGCTCATCACCTTTGAGCAGGCACCATTCTCTTGGGAAGTGGACGTCAAGAATGCCTCGGGGATAAGCTGTCGGGACGTGTTCGAGGCAATCTACAAGACCTTTAACGAACAGCTCACTCTCGAGGAGCGAAGGCTGGTCCGCGACCGCCGAGCAGTCGAAGATGCGTTTCGACTTCGCTGTAAACTCGCTCCTGGTCTTCCAGAGGTCGAGCGTTCTCTGGGCTGGAAAAGAGTGGACGTCCTCTTGCACCACACGGTCTTTCTTGGCTTGACGCAACCCAAGTCTGGCAGTGACTGGGTACTCAATCTTGGCACTCCCCCCAGTGTCCCTGGTCTATCATGAGGTTGTCCGACGACCTGTATGTATGCTTACGATTGCCTGGTACGTGCGCGTTTTCGTCCATGCCACACCCTGCTCATCTGCCTGGCCAGGACTGGATTCCAATTCTACATGTAGACATTCCTTTTCATCACCACACCCACGTCAGTTGTCACATTTGCATTGCATGTTTTGTTGTTTTCTTTTATACCCCCTCTACCAGTCTCTATCACATACATGCACGCTAAAGTTTATTTTACACTTGTACTTTTTTTTTTCGTGGCTTATTCTTGTGCCACGGCACACGCCTCAGACATGTTTTTACCTTTTTTTTTTTTTCCCTCGCACTTGTTTTTGTGGCTCATTTGAGCGCCACTCGAGGCTGTCTAGGCGTACTCGTGCCTCGCCTCGCCCATGTCTTTCTTTTTTCTCGGGTTTTTTTTGGGTGTATGCCATTCCGTGTCGCCTCCATACCTGCCTCGTCGATTCAACGATCCGAGGCCCGGCATGTGTAGCCGCCGACGCGCTTTGCAGCTCGCCCGTCCGTTGCGTTCGTTTATTTCTTCCTGCGTACACACCCATCTACAGCTGTAGCCAAATGCCAATCAGGGATCTCGGAAATACAAGCCATGCTTCTCATCCACTGGACATGTGTGCAGCATCTATCCATCTACAGCAAGTGGGGTGGATAACCCTCGACCCGGGTGATGGCATGCCAACATCGCATAAACGGATGAGAAGACGAACACCAAAAGATGGTGAGTCGCACGGGGATAGCGTCCCTGTCTTGCGTTTCTATACATCGATCGATCGTGCGAGTCGAGGAACGAGTGAGACAGGGAATGGCGAACAGCAAGGGAGGCATCTTGGCCATCGGTGCACGCTGGCACGTGTCGTGGGTGGTTTCTAGAACGTTGGTCTGGTGGAGTGTGTATATGAAGAGCCAGTGCACGCGTGATCTCGCCGCGTGTACGACGCGCCGTGTGGGATGATCCGTGGGGTGGTGCCGCGGGGCGGCAGCACCATCATCTCTGATGCCTGACAAGGGCATGGAGGAGTTTCAAACGTGCGCTGGTCCCAACGCTCACCCTTCCTTCCTAGAATGAAGCCCAGCATAACGAGGGTGACAAGGACGGTCTGGACTCGGTGCTATTCGTAAAATGTTCCCATCGTTTTTTGCACCAAAGTTTTGGTGGGGTTGATCGAGACACGCCACGATATGCGGTGGATCGGATCGGACCCGCTTTGGCAGTAGAGAGGAGATTGGACGTGGGGATGCCGAACCGGACCGAGAAACGGAGAACAGCGTTGGCTGTGGTGTAGTCTGACCCGACTCGGCCCGCTTCATGGATTCATGAATCATATACAGGACATACCTGATGGTGCACTGGCTGATACAAGCAACGGGCGTCTGGTGGAGCTAAACGCACTGCGACTTGGATACGCCGATTGGGGAGTGGAGCCGTCGAGGTACAAACCTGTATGCTAGCGCTTGACACTGCCTGGGCGTCCAGTTTGCGAAAAACACATTCATATCGCCATTGAGCAGTGCAATCCACAGCAAGCTTGCAAGTCCGCTGGGTACGGCGCACAACCTGTCGGCTGGTGTCGCTTTAGTTACAGTAATAACGCTGGATGCTATTGAAACCATGGAGCCACTGTTTTGAAATCTCTTCTGCTTACCCATTCCACCCTATGATTACTTGCGACTTGTGGTGCGCTGCCTGGTGAAATCCTTGGTCCTCGTCGCTGTTGTGGTGATGGCATCGTCCTCCTGCTTCTCATCATGTTCAACGGTAGACAGCAGCGGTGGTGGGAGCCGCTGCATCACCAGAGGCGGATGCGGTGGACACGCCACTGTTGCACGCTCGCTGTTTTCGCCATCCTGGTGGTGATGGTGGGCCTGTGGTCACGGCGTCTTCGCCATCGTGTGGGTGGATGCGGGTACTGTGTGCATGTAGTAGTAAACAAACAGGGAAAAAAAACAAGATATATTAGCAACTTTTTACAGTAACAGTCAAGAGTACCTACCTCGTCTTCGTTAGCATGCCAGTGTGCTACCACTACCCTCTTCTTCGTGGCATATCGACCACTTCGTCGCCGCCATTGTCGTGGTTGGCACGCTATCACGCTGTCACCCACTCGTCGTCGTCAGCATCAGTTCGCCGCCGTGCCGCTCGCGCCCTCGTCATCGTTGTGGTGGTGATGGTGGCGGCGGGGACGCGTAGCCCCACTACGGGTGGTGAGCGAGTGACGCAGTGCACAGGTAGGTGCTGGTGACACGAAACAAGTAGCGGTTGGTGTGGGCAGACACCTGCACGGCGACAGCAGGAAGACATGCACGCGACGACGGCTATGCCTCGGTGCACACACCACCACCATCACCGCAACACAGCGGCGTACCGACGCTGACGACGACGAGGGCGAAAGCGAATCCACCATCACCCGTACGACGACGACAACGATGGTGGAGGCGCAACGGTGCGCACACCACTACCACCACCTACCGGCGATAACAGGGGCGAGGGCGACGCAATGGCAGGGACGGCGGAGGAGGCACAACGGTGGTCACACCACCTACCGACGACGGCGAGGGTGAAGGCGACGCAACAGCGTGCCCACCACCACTCGTGCAACGATGGTGAGGACTACGGCGCGCCCCCCACTACCACCACCTACCGGCGACGACGGAGGTGAGGGCGACTGCCCACTACCACCCGCACGGCGATGGTGAGGACGGCATAGGGGGCTCAATGGTGGCCACACCACCTGCCGACGACGACGATGGTGGGAGCAACGGCGAAGCTGGCTGTGCCCACCAATACAGAGACGGCGAGGGTCATACGAAGACAGCGCGGCCAGGTAGTACTCGACTTGTACTTACATGCTTCGATGCTTTACATGCTTATATGCTTATTCTACAGTACAAGACCTGGCAGTGTGAACAAGAAAAGGATGTAAAGTGCTCTAGGCTGAAGAGGACAAAAGATAGCGGTAAAGCCGAGGCAAGTTCGACTGCACAAGACCCTGCACTCTACAGAGTAGACAATGCGCGCTCTGCGAGTCCTTAACAATAATCTCATCCAATTGGGCGCTCAGCTTCTTCAAGGGTATTGCGCAACACCCTCGTATCGTCCTCTTTTGTGATCTCTGGGCCAGAGCTCCGTCGACCGAACGTCAGCGCGGGGTTGAGAATGGTCTCTGGGTAAGCTGCCTCCCCGACCTTGCCAGCCCAATCAAAATCAACCAACATCACCTTTTCTTCCCAGCAAAGAATGTTTGGGTCACGTAAATCTCCATGCACAAGACCCTCTTCATGGAAAGACCGCAGGAGTTCCTCTAACTCAACTTTCCATCGAGCAAGATGTCGAGCACAGAGCGGTGATTGGGAAAGCGGTTGTGCGAATGGAAAATACTCCATAGCTATGACAAGCCAGTCGCCCGGAAGGTCTTGAAAACCCAGGATACTTGGCGCGTGACCGCGTTCGGCACAAAACCTATGCAGTGTTATCGAATACTTGTGCGTAAATTTGATGATCATCTCTTCTCCGCTGTCCAAAGACTTGGCGATGTACATGTGGCGGTAGTCTTGTCGATCATGATGGAGCCTGAGAATCTGGAATTTGAGCTTTTCGCCAGGTCGACCGTTGTATTTGGATATCTCTGAGATGTAAGGCAGTTTGGGGTTTTCAAGAATCGGAATACTTGACGCACGGTTGAGGAACTGTGTTATATCTTGATCTATGCAACATAACAGGTCTATGGCACCGGCCATGGCAGCGTAGAGATCCTTTCTGTCTCTGTCATCAGATGCAGATGCAAGGCATGACAGTCTGGGGGTGAGAGGAATGATCCGCCATTGTCGAATGTACAATATGGCATAGAATGTAATCATGTCGCCTGTCGCATCGGGCCACTGTGAGAGATCCTTCCAAACGCTACGAAATCTTTCAACTCACCAACAATAGTGATACCAAGACACGGCACCCTCAATCTTTCATACATTGACTCGTAAAGCTTCATTGACTGTACGTGGGAACGTGCAACATAGCCCATGAGCTCGACATCGGGCATGACGTTGGTGCATTCGGTTTTGAACTCGACCACGCACGACACTGCATTGTGCGGTCCCATGAAATGCCCATCCGACCATACAGAACCAATGGCAGCAGGCATCAAGCTGGGAATCCTGTGATCGGAGAGGGCGAATATCTTGTTCAACCAGTAAAGACCGGAATCCCTCATGTCCTCGTCGCCGAATAAACGGGTCATATGTTCTGCAAAAGAATTGACTTCTGTTTGCAATTGCACAATAGAAATGTTCTTGGGGTTTTTGCGACGTGCATAGATGTCCAGGAACATGCCAAAACCGCTGTACAGAAGCGAAATGGGGGCGATGTCTGGGTCACGTGTAGGACGGTCGTCGAGCAGTCTTTGGCTTGGTTTCAGCTGCATTTTCATGTACTGAGATGGCCGGCCTATAGTTGAAGGAGCAGTAATAACGAGATCAAAATTCTCAGGAGAACGGGGATGCTTTCCCAGCACACCCACGGCTATAGCCAGCATAAGAACGCATATAATCGGTGCACAGATCACTTGCACTCACCAGGGGGCCTTACAATCACAATGAAAATTTCGTTCACAGGAAGGTGGCCCGAAAAAGCATCGAATATTCTGAGTGAAGGCGACAGACTCTCGTGCCTTGAGAGGTCTATCTTACGCAAAGTCGGCACAATTTTATTGTCATTGACGACCTCAGTCTTGTACAGGACAAGATTGGCGGCATCAATCTCTTGGAAGGTGTGCTGGTTTTCAGCTTTGATGACCTTCTTGAGGTGGCCAACAGATTTGCCTCGTTCTATGTCGACAGGAAATATTTCCGCTTCACCAACAACCCAACAAAAAAGTTCGATGGTGTCCATGTCCGCAAGCACGGAGTCATGGGAAGGGGTTGCGGTTGCGGGTTGGAAAGGGGTTGCGGGGTTTGCCATGGAGCCGATGGCAGTGGCTGGGGCCTGCGCTCTGCCACGGAGTCGGAATCGAACCACGTTTCAAGGCCAGAGAGACCAAAGGCCATTCTGAGTCTGAAACTGAGATTGAAAAAGACGACCACACACGTGATTAGCGTTGGAAGTGACGTCGATCAGAGACCTTTTGGTAACCAATCATGACCCTCTCAGTTGTCCTTCAGTCGATAAGAACACACAGATCTGCCGCCATATCAGGTGCCCATGAATAAGATCGTTAATGTGCACTGCAAAGAACTGGGAGCATGTAAGTAGAAAAATCAGGCGAAATGTGTTGCACGCGCATAGCACCGACCGAGGGGAGCGGTAATTTCATGCACCGAATTCGACGAACGTGTACACTTGAAGAAACTTGATGAGCTCATGAAAGAGAGTGAATATAGTCAGGCCGAGAGACGCAGAAATGAACAACAAAAAAACTCACCAAACTTTAAGTTCCTGCGGTATCTTGTAGTGAGCTTGATTTTGGCCATGTCTTTCCCAGCAGAGAAAGGCAGCGCGGTATAACCGGACTAGAATGCCGCAGACAAGAAGATAGTCCGCGGATGCCGCCGCCAGCGCAGGTGAAACGCAGGTAGATGGTGCACAGAAAGAGAAAGAATGTACCCATGCAGCCTGGAAACGCAGTCATATCGGTGACACCAGCAGGGGGAGGCTTAGGCGGGGACCGTGCACAGTAACCTACCATTTCCTTACAGGCACAACGCGCAGCAAGAGTGAAAACATCAGCCAATTTCCACTGGCTGGGTTCCCATCGAGAATCCAGTACAAGGATCGTTGTTCTGTGCGAAGCATCTGTCAAAAACCTCCGTCTGTTTGGCGAATACATCAAGCTTTAGGAACTGTGGGCGAGGCAAGTGAATGCTAATATGCCAATATCATTCATGGCCGATCAAATTATACGCGATATAGACCAGTTTTCCTTTGCTGTGGAAAGCGGGTATCTGAGCAATCAAACAAGTAAAAAATAGATTTCAACCGTTTGTGTTGGTGCCTCAACATTGTCATGGGTCCCGTTCTTGATAGACGCTATCTCGTGGTCTGTGTTGCTTTATTTAACAAGTCCCTCCCTACGACGAGAACAAACATCACCTACCCGACATCATCCTTCGTCGTGAGACCCACGGTGGTCACCGCCTACGTTATCAGCACCCAGACCCGGGACATTCGAACCGATCCCGACGGGAATGGTGAAACAGCAATCACTCCTGAGAACCGGTGATCTTTGTTAACGCCACAGCAGCAGTAGACATGACATATTACACACGTCAAGGTTTGTTTGGTTCCGTATACTCGTCCTCTGGCGTTGCCACACACTGCCACCCACGCTCGCGTAGCTTTTTGGTCTAGTACCCAAGGTACGGTGTCTCGTTGGAATCATTCGTATGACAGGTCATATGATGGTGGACGTCGTGAAGGCGCGTCGATTGGCTTCAAGAGATGAGCAGAGCCCTATGATGAGTTGAAATTCAACCCACATCGCCTCACATAGGGACTTTCGAACCCCCGACGACGTTCTTGTCAGTAAATAGTATTTTCTGTAATAAAAAAGATACGCACCTGTGTCTGTCAAAGGACATTGATCTACAACAAAGTATTAGCTATGACGGCGACAAGGCCTGTACGGTCATCGTGGTATCCGATGAGTCTGACCAAGCACTGTACTAGTTCCGACTCGGGATTTATGACTCAGCCACACAGTTCCCTCCTCCGCTCCACTCATCACTCGCCATGACCACCTCGCTCGATCTCCTCAAGCAAACAGGAACTGTCGTCGTCTCAGACTCTGGCGACTTTGAGTGTGAGCACACTCGTGTTCATTGTGAACGCCAACTGATATTATTGCACAATCTTATCAGCCATCGATGCCTACAAGCCACAAGTGTGTCCCGATATTTCATCTCAGGGACTTGATAATTCACACTGAGCAGGATGCGACCACGAACCCTTCTCTGATCCTGGCCGCAGCCAATAAACCCGGATATGCACGCCTCATCGACGCTGCCGTCAAGTATGGAAAGAGCGAGGGCAAGTCCCTCGAGGAACAAACCAATGCCGCTCTGGACCGTCTGGTAATTGAATGGAAGCTCTTTTTCTGTCGTCACCTTTCACACCACCACCTTCATTTCAGCTTGTCGAATTCGGCAAAGAAATCCTCAATATTATCCCCGGCCGTGTGTCGACGGAGGTCGACGCTCGTCTCTCCTTTGACAAGGAAGGCACGAAGAAAAAGGTAAATAATGATCTCGAACACGCGAACACGTAATTCGGCAAACGTGCTGATACCGCATATCACTCTCGTCACCAAGGCCAAAGCCCTCATCGCTCTTTACGAATCCGTTGGCATCAAGAAGGAACGTATCCTCATCAAGATTGCGTCAACGTGGGAGGGTATCCAGGCCGCTCGCGAACTCGAACGAGACGACGGCATTCATTGTAACCTCACGCTTCTCTTCGGTTTTGGTCAGGCCGTTGCTTGTGCCGAGGCTGGCGTGACGCTCATTTCGCCCTTTGTTGGTCGTGTAAGTATATTTTATCTTTCTATTTGGATCTTTCCAACATGTGGCGCACACGCCGTCCCTCTCCAATTCATTCTTTCCAAATAGATCCTCGACTGGCACAAAAAGAATACGGGAAAGACTTATGAAGGTGATGAGGACCCTGGCGTCATTTCGGTCAAGAAGATCTTCAACTATTACAAACAACACAGCTACAAGACTATCGTCATGGGTGCCAGTTTCCGTAACGTGCGTCAAGCCACTCCATCTGTATGCCTCTTCTCAAACGTGCTGCATCCCCATCGGCCGATCCGTAACACCTGCTTCTGCTCCACACCCAACAGACTGGCGAAATTAAAGCACTGGCAGGCGTCGACTTTTTGACCATCTCACCAGCCCTGCTCGAAGAACTGAGAAAGTCCACGGATCCTGTTCCAAAGAAACTGAACGCCACAGCAGGTGGGCCATCTAAAAACGTGTCTCGGCTGGGACTGATCCGTCTCATCCGTCCTCGATTGCTTTTTATCGACGCTCGTTTTTTCTTTCCATTTACGGTTGCTTAGTCACCGAACGTATCGACAAGGTCTCGTTTATCGACAACGAAGCCGAGTTCCGGTGGACGCTCCTCCAGGACCAAATGGCGTTTGACAAGCTCCACGAGGGTATCAAGAAATTCGCAGAGGACGGGGAGAAACTCAAGGGGATCCTCCGGGAGAAAATCGCCGCCTGAGCCTCTCTCACGCGCACCGTTTTAGACCGTGTACTGTACCTCGAAGTGTGTACGATCGAATGAGATGGGCTTGATCGCCGTGAATGGTTGACCATGCAGACACGTTGGGACCCCACGCACTCAGTCATGTCTTTTTATTCTCGGTTCATCATCCATCATCGCATCATCGACCTAGACTATTTCATCGCATCATCTCCGTGGTCACGCCACGCCCACGCGTTCATTAAGAAGGCGATATGAAAAAAGTCTACTGTGACTGATGATGTGACTACTTTTGAATGGCCCCTTTTTTCCATTCCTGTCCACCTCTAGTACGATGAGGATGCCGTCAATCAGCAGAGGGGACGACCGATAGACCGATCTTCACCCTGCCGTACACCATCGCAACATCGACACAATTAGACACAGTCGTCACATTATCTCGGTCACGTACAAAAAGAGTACAAGAATGATTGTTCATAATTAGTCGAAGTGCAGGTGGATGATAACCGATGGATGCCATGGAGATACTATGAGACGATACGAGGCGAACAGAAGAAAAAACGAAATGAGCGGAGAGAAGACCATGGTCGTGAACGCTTGCCGTCCTGTCCAACGATCAAGTCAGCCTTCCCTCGGATACTTGCGTCAAAAAAAAAAAAAAGAAAAACGTACGATGAAATTTATTCAGAGCGCAGATACACCCGACTCCCATTCCTCCCGTGTCACACACCCGACTGCACGACAGACCGGACACGACACTTCTACCAACGGCGCCGTCTTATCCTCACCACCCCACCCAGCCACACGCTCCGCGCTCACCAAACACTCTGGATGGAACACATGCGCGCAAACAGACGTACGCATGCCCACTTCTGGACCATCCGGACTAGACAATGGCAAAATAGACACTTGCTTCACCAACGACGCCGATGGCTCCGGGTAAGGATCTTCATCAGATGGGCCTACACCACAGCTCGTGTCGGAACAACGCAGACCCTGCTCCCGCTCACGTTGCTCGACACGCTGGCGCAGTGATGGTCCAGGGGCAGGTGGGAGAGTCCACGTCTTTCGCTCCCGACGGGGAGGCATCGGCCGTGTAGGTCGGAACATATTTGGACGGAGTGGGATTGGAACGACGCGTGGACCACCTGGGGGGAAAAAGCCATGCCGACCACCAGCCGCTTCAGCCTCGGGTAAAACTTGGGGTGAAGGTTGAGCCCCATCTGCAGACGGCGCGTCCGGTGCTGGCGCAGGCGCCGGCATAGGTCCTTGTCCATTAATCACCTGTGGGATAATCGTCCGTGTCGTACGCAATAAACCCTCGACCAACGCCTGTAAGTCTTGTGCAAGTCCATTGGGGTTTCCAGCACCACCAGTACCAGCACTTGTTTCGCCTCTACCAGGCCCTTCAGTGCCTTCAGTGCCTTCACGAGGTTCTTCCTCCGATTCTCCTGTAGGGGGTGGAACTCCAACAAACATATCCAACCCAATCGTCAAAACATCCACACCTACAGAAAATAAATACTCGTTAGTCGAGCTCGGCAGAGACAATGCTCACAGCGGAAAATAGAATAAAAAAACGTACCCTGGCTTCCATCCCCGGGTGCTTGTCCTCCAGGCGGCCTCAAAGGTATTTGAATAGAGGGGAATGAAAACAGCGGGATTCCGGGTATGGAAAAGGGAGGATTAGCACCAGGGCCAGCGGGCGGCACGCCAGCTTGCTCAGCGGGGGCAGGAGCAGGGCCCTGTGGCGCTGCGTTCGCCACGGGTGGGACATCCGTCGTCGCGCGCGCAGGATCGACTTGAGGAGGAATAGCATCAGCTGCAGGAGCACCAGCATCCAAAGGGACTTGCGGTGCAGGTTGCGGATCAGCCGGCGCCGCATTTGGACCGGCGTTATCCGGCTGAGGGGGAGACCCGCGACTAAACGGCCGTCTAGTCGGTAGAGTATATGTAAGATTTTCTGGATCGATGTTAAACCTGCACGTCGGGCACGTGGCCAGCTTTGCCCTCGTGAACCACGGCAGCAAACAAGACGCATGGAACACGTGAGCACAAGGAAGTGTGATGATCTTGATCGATTCAGATAAAGAGGTCGAGTCGGACCTTCCTGGATCATAATGTGAATTGGAGGCATCCACGTCCATCGCATCGCCTTGTGTACGCGGCTCATTTTGTGTTTCTGATTGCAACACCTCACCTCCTGAAGAATGTTGACCAGTAAAGCTGTCGCTCTCGCCATCTAACAGCGTATCCCAGCATATAGCGCATCCAGAGGACGCTCCTTCCGCATTTGAATCCCCAGCATGTCCGCCAGGTGCGCCTCCAACGCGTTCCAATCTCTTCACCAGCCCCAATGGGACAACTTCTAGACCGGAAACGAGCTTCTTTGCCCGCTCTGGATCTTCTCGTCCCTCATCCATAGCTTGAAATTCTTGGAAAAAGGCCGCAAAGGACGCTAGCAGCTCTTCTCTAGCAGCCGCATCCATACCCGCCATGCCCGGGGCCACACCCTGACCACCGGGGGCTGGTCTCGTCCGATTACCAGGGGGAGGCCCAAAGAGCGGTATGGTCAACGTAAATCCTGCTGTCACGATCGGAGGACCGCGCGGAGCGTGACCAGGAGTTGTGTTATTGTCTACAGACGATGGATCCGCGGTACCCTCACCAGGATGTGTATGTGGGTGCCCATGTGGAGCGTCCCCAGGGTGATTGCCTCCAGAAGGGCCCAGGCCGAACAAAGCACCGAACAAGCCCGCTGAAGCACGAGGCGGTTGCTGCGGGTGAGCGTTTTGCGGCGCAGCGTCGCCCAACGGAGGGCCACCCACACGCTCCGAGGGATGCCGACGGTCTCTGGCGTCATCCCCGTCATCGTCCACGCGAGCACGCCGTGTACCGACAGCAGGTCCAAGGGAAGGAGGTGGATCACCGCCGTCGTCCGTCAGAGCGCTATCGCGATCTTCATACACCGGACGCGAGTCTTGATGTGGCGGTACTGGGTTGGAAGGAGGGACGCCAGCGCCCTCGTCGGACGAGTCGGACACCGAGCCCAACTCTGGCATAGAATCCTCGTCGTTATCGTGCTGCGAGTCGAGCTGGGAGAGAGGTGGCATGTCAGAGTCCTCAGGAATAGAAGGTGTAGGCGTGGATGAGGTGGGTGCGGCTGACGAGGATGTGGTAGTCGTGGGACGAATATCATGTCCAACACCCATGGAATTCAATGACTCGAGAGGTGGCATGTCCTCCACAGGATCGTGCACGATATCTTGCTGTCTCTCACTATCGTGGGTGGGCGTGAAGGCGTGGTTAATGTTTCGAAAGACGTTCTGGATGGTGGTACCAAAATTGAAGCTGGGGGGAAAGGGTAGACTGTGGGTATTGTCATCATTCTGTTGATCGTTGTTCATGGAGATGGTGGTGGTAAGAGAACAAGAAGTTGTGTTTGTAATCGAGCCTTATTGTCGACTGCGATGGGCTCAGTAATGCAGCGCTGTCACACTCGCGCAAACACCAGAAAATTCGGCACTGCTCTCGCGCATTCCTGTTACTTTTTATGGAAACAATCGGCACAGGCCGTGGCGCTCAGTGGGTCAATAAATTACAGGTACTAGTAAAGGGAAGAAACCCGTGGATACACTTTGACCGTATGGAACAACGAATGGCAGACTCCACTATTGCTCATCACCAGCCGAGAACAGAATGATAACGTTGAGTGGAACGCACACGTTTGCATGCGTTTGAATCGACACATCAAGAGCGAGACAAGGAGGGTGGGCACAAGATAGTCGAGCAATGTTAATGAGGGCGCAAGCTAGGTGGCGCATTGACTCACCGCCACATTTATCCTTGTCGACAAGAGATGCGGTGAGTGGATAAACGGGATGTACGCTCACAGCAATAGTGACTCATATCATGATTGTCGTTGGGGTGAATCGGGTGATAGTAAAGGTGGGCCCCGTGATAGCGGTGAGGTGAGAAAGACACTATTCTGATCGCCACGTCGTTGGGGTCGTCGAATAGTGCTGTGATCAGTGTGGGCCCCGAACAAGGGATCTGATATGTACACACGCACACAGAGAACTGTATGTGTACACACGCTGGGGCCCAA
>JBBPTN010000481.1:0-15886 GCA_038094075.1 Xerocomus spinulosus
ACGACGAAACGCATGCCTTGATAACGGGAGCAACGCGCCTCGCTCCCAAAACCTCAGCCAAAGCGAAGCGAATACCCTTCGAACGCAACACCATCCTGCTATTCCTCACCTACTTAGACCTCAGTAATCCCAAGGACGTCGCCATCTTTGCCTGCATCATCGTCACTTTCTTTTCTATTTCCCGCCTTGGCGAATTCACTGTACCTTCATTAGTCAAATATCACAAAGCTCCCTCCAGGTACATACGACGCAACAACCTCGAGTTCATACGGGACGACCGTGGTCAAACACTATTATCCTTTCATTTGCCAGCCACGAAGTGCTCTCCCAATGGCGAGACCACTCAATGTGCAGCGCTCAATCACTTGGCGGACCCGGTCACATGGATACATCACCATTTCAACGTCAACAACCCCGGCCCATCCGACCACCTCTTCGCTTGGCGGCACCCGAAAGGACTACGACCTCTCACCAAACCAGAAGTCACCAAACGCATCCAAGAAATAGCTAAACAATACCATCTCCCCAACCTCAAGGGCCACAGCTTACGCATAGGTGGTACACTACACTACCTTTTACTTGGCACACCATTCGACGTCGTCAAAACCATGGGTAGATGGTCCGGAGACGCGTTCACGCGATACCTACGCAAACACGCTCTAGTACTCGCGCCGTACCTACAGGAACGACCCCAGCTCATCGAACGCCTAACTACCCACCACACGCCACCCGCAAGATAGGTGCGTTGCATTCGGCCTGCTTCCTTCCACCGGGTGAGCTCACTGCTCGCGTCGCAGGCTCCTTACACTTGGGTGCGCAGAGCTCACCACCCGGCGCAGCACAGCCGCGGGCCAGAAAGCCTCACGGCTTTCGCCCATCCTTCCCAATTCTCACAATAGTACAAGTAGTTCAACTTAGCTAGTTCAAGCAATACCATTCAACTTTTACCAGCACACATTAGCCGTCAAAGTGCACGGATGGCTTTCTAGGACGGTAGCGGCACGTGACTGACCTAGAATATAGTCCGTGCACGAGTAAGCGAAGTGGCGACTTTCTCCTCTCTCTCCGCCACTTCGCGCCTTGTCAGTAGCGTCTCCCTTTAGACGCATCTCCTGTCTTTTCGCCCCACCCACCGCTCCCTTGCGCAGAGCGGCGGGACAAATCTAAATTGTTCCAATTAGTTTGCCCGTTGCACGCTCAGCGCCGGCTAGAGCTCCTCTGTGTCGTGCCCATCCCAGTCCGCGCAGAGCTCACCACCCGGCGCAGCACAGCCGCGGGCCGGAAAGCCTCACGGCTTTCGCCCATCCTTCCCAATTCTCACAATAGTACAAGTAGTTCAACTTAGCTAGTTCAAGCAATACCATTCAACTTTTACCAGCACACATTAGCCGTCAAAGTGCACGGAGGCAGGCTTCCATGAGGGACGCTACGGATGTATCCGAGTGGCAGTGTGAATATTCAAACCCAGCATAACTTTATTTCCGTCTCTGTGGATCCCTACAAGTTCCTCCACTATTCAGTCTTTTATGTTTTCAAATCCAATCATTCTTTTCTTTCTCTTTCAGAATGATCCTTCATGCCGTACTACATTATAATCTTTGCAGTACAAGCACAAAGTACATAGTCTTAATTCACACTCGCCGACACCTCAGTCTACTGATACGCGTGCTGATTGAGTTTGCGTTCTACATATTCTTGAGCGGTTCCAATCACTGAACCTGGAACCATATATGCAGGACTCCGCTGCTTGCCTCGATGACAGCCTTGGCAACTTCAATTTGAAGCCCTTTCATACCGGGATGGTATTGAAACCCGATGTTGCGCTCCGAATGCTCTCCAAAAACCTCCAATTACTGATTGTTCAGATCACATGAGCAGAACTCGCCACGTATACTAGCTTCGTACCTCCTTCCTTGGCTCTCGCAGAATGTACATGCACTGGAACGGAACGATCCTGGTATTGGCTACAACACATTTCTGCCACATTAGCGGACAATTCGGATCACGATCGCTAGTGTCTCCGCACAAAGTTGGCTGCTGCTTGCCACCCCGCAAGGTCTTGCCGCCTGGTTAAGAATGGAAGCCTGCACGATCGGTTCTCGTGTGGCAAAAACGACCGTCGCAATCACAGAGAGTCACCACTGACGCCATCAATAGCGGCTCCTCGATTCGGACGTGGAATTGCGTCGATAGTTCGTTGAGTTGTTACGCAGAGGCCGACCGTCAGCAATTCACAGCACAACATGAGTACCATGTTACCCGGTCTGACCAGATCGTGACCTGGGTGGTTGTATCTGGGGTACTGATCGGATGGCAGGCAGGAAGGGCAGTGTTAGATGATTTGGGGTTCAACTGTCGTCAATAACTAAACTTTACTCGCCTTTCTGAATGCGACAATGACCACCCGCTCAGTCGCAGCAAACAATCCACAGCAAGCGGTCGTAATGAGACCGGATCAATGTGGCCGCCTCCCTCGTGTTCAATGGCACAGTAGGATACGCTGGCAGGTGTACCTTCCATCTTTCGATGACCTGCAAAAGAAATTTAAGAAACTCAATCTCGCATGAGTCCCCCTGTGACAGGATGTAACATACCAAGTTCACCGCATTCAGGGGGACGGTGGGTCAATAGTTGTTTTACTTTTCGATCAGAAATTCCATCATAATCAATACAATTGGGGAAGGGTATCTCGTGCTCCATTGCGTGAGCACGGAGTACGTCCCGTCGGGAAAAGGGCTTGCCACACACCTCGCAAAAAACTTTGAAACCCAAATGTGCCCAAAAATGGCGGCGGGCATTGTCTCTGCAACGCTCCTTGCTGCAGACGCCTCTCTCTGTCAGCCAGTGACAGGTTATCTTCCGGGCTGCAGGCCCCTGTACATCGTGATCCGATCCCAGATGAAGGATCAACGCGTCGAAATCGTCGAAGCCTTCATTGCAAATTCTATCGCCTAAATGCCACCGGCACCGAAATGCCTTATTGTCTTCCGGCATCTCTCTACAAGACACCTTCAGAAATGGGGGTAAAGGAGGAGATAGACAATCATACTCTGTAGCGAAATTTAGAATTTCACTCGCTAGTTGCACCAAGTTTTGGTTGTCCTTACGACAGTTGTAAGCGGGGAAAAGGCAAGGAAAACGATAGAATACCTCTGTAGTCCATACAAGGTTGTATATACCACTGATGGTGTCAGCGACCATCTCATCACCAAAGGGTCTTCTTGCAAACCATGACGGTGAGGGAAGGGTTTTCGTCATCTGCGTTTTTGATGCTATTTAGTTTCCTCGTTACAGAGAAAGGAAATGTACACACAAAGACGACGTCCCAGGATATGGAACCGTTTGTCTCCTCAACAACCGACACCAAATCTACAAAGACTGTTTCTTTGTGGACGTGGACCCGCAAAGTTCGATATCTATGGAGATGAGCAATAACGAAACAAGTCAAGCATCACTGGTCACACCTTTCACGGAGATATTTCATCCCCTGGGATACGTTCAATACACGGTTAAAGCCGTATATTGTGCTGCGTTCACTGTACTCGGGATGAAGGTGCAAGTGTCGAACTGGTCGTGCGGTTGCCATTGAGTGCAGAGTTGTGCCCGCCCAGTGGCCTTTTATCCTTTCACTGGGTGTCTTTTGGGGTTATTCCAAATGGTCTATCGGGGTAGGATGACCGGTTGGTTGGTTTCGTGCCTATGACGTTGTATTCTTCTTACAGCAATCTGGGCTGAGCCATTTGACATGTCAACAGCGGGTGGCATATGCCCGCACGCGATTATATATCGCCCCCACGAAGGACGCTCTCGGTACCCGTGAAACCTGTGCCTCAATAGCATCCGTGGGTAACAATGACCCTACAATATGTACAGGTGAGTTGCGGCGAAGATCAAATACATATGTGTACGACATGTAAAGATGTTGCCATTGTACCCCTCATGTCCTTGGAGATCTCGCTATAAGTATTGTTATAGACAAACGACAGGCTGAGAGACTGCAAGCAGTGTCGGACAAACAACATCTCATATCCCCTTGACCACTATATACCATGGGGATATCTCAGTCAATGATTGTACGCAGACCCGGTCCGTTGTACAGCTGAACACACGCAGTAGGTCTATGATCTAATTGTAGTCGGCACCTTAGCCACATCATTTTCCGGACCGTACATTCAACAAGACTATCCCCGACGACCGTACACGTCTATCTGCTATTCAACGTCAACACATCTCTGACCTGATGAGTGTTGTCGCAGGCATCGAGCCCACAGGCACCATCCAACCCGCCACACTCGTGGACGTCCACGCTAGCAGAACGAACGGACCTAGTACGCGAGATTATTCAGGATAACCTTAAACATGCAAGACGTGGTTTCTCAACGTTCGATAGGATGAAAGTTCAACGTTCAACTTCCACATGCGCGGATCGCAGATTTTCAAATGAGCCCTTGGTGTCATTAGCTCAGAGGATACGATCATCGTCGAGGAATTTACAACCGTTTTAGATGATCGCAGGTTGCTACCAACTGTGGGTTTCATCATCGAGTTGACGAGGTCTCCCGGTGTGTCGGATTTAGGTCGACGAGACTGAGGCTCCTCTTACTCGCTCTTGCTTGTACGACAGGACCGAATGTACACCAGGCGCGGCAAAGATTGTTCGACGCCCCTCGTCCCTATTTAAGGTGGACATCAACGTGCGCTCAAAGATGGGCATATTCGCCTTCCTACCATCCGTATTGTGGAACCGGGCACGTTCCGCTTCCGGAAGGTGGACGTGCTGAATGCCACTGTAATCTGCAAGCCAAGATGCCTACGGTGCTGGTTGATCCGACCGCCCGAGGATGGATTCTGGGCAAGGTTATTCGGGAGCGTTGATTTCTGTTGGAACCGATAATACTTGCTGTACCGCAGACACAATATTCGCGCCCTCAATTTGACTCAAGTGATGGGGCAGGACTCTGAACCAAACAATCTTTGTCCGATGTGGGTAGCCTGGCGGTCTGACCATCAGTTGCTCGGGGACCTCGAACTCGGGGGGTGGATACAATGGAAAGACCGAGAGTATTAATCAAGCGAGACAGCGGGCCTTGAGCGGCCGTCGATGAGGTGCTGCAACTGAAACGCTACTGTTCGGTTAGTTCTACTCACTCGTAAATAAGTCAGGCAGCCCGAGTAAACTGAACTTCAGACTAGCTTGCATGTCGCTGATGAAGCTGGCGACTAGCATCGGGATGTTATAGACTGACGATGTCGGAGTTTTGATGGTCGAGAAACAACATCAACAATAAGTCGCTACCGATCCGAATAGAACCCAGATTATCGACATTAAGGACACCCAGGTCACCTTTATAACTGGCATGAAGCCCCGTCGAGCCTGACAAAATGGCTTCTTCCACAGCTATTACCACCCAAACCCATCAGCAGAAATCTGTTCTGGTAGAACGGACGAATAGCACATTGCTCAAGATCGTCAGAGACCATTTCAACACTCAATATGCGACCCAGTCCCCTAGTCTCTCTGCATTTCGTGACGCAGTCTCTGCGCATGGCGGTATCGAAGATGATGCCACCTTGACGGCAGATTTCCGGGACCATGTACCGTTTTCAACGCACGACAACTACAAGCCATTCATAGATCGATTTGAAGCGACACCGTGCAAGAAGGAAGATGTCGAAAATCTGTTTGCTCCCGGCTTTCCCGAGTTCTTCGCCACATCCAGTGCTACAACTGGACCGATCAAAAAGCTGGCTAGATACCCTACGCACAACAAATCATCCCCTCCAATAATCCGATTCTTTGGTCTGGATGACAAACATTGGATTGTTGCCGCGGCATTCTACTGCGCATGTAGTGGTTTCAAGGAAGTCGAGGATGCGTCTGGCAATGTGGTAAAGAGGATCCCGGTCATGTTCGGAACAGCACGAATGGCGCGTAAAATCTATGGATGGAATTTTGATGGCGATGAAAGTAGACTGTCCACCCCCCGTACGTATCCTCCAACCCTTGAAGACTCGCATTCATGTGTTTTGTGATTTCAGTACCATACTACGCCGTACCGTGGGCGACGACCGTTATCCACAACTATGCATCCTTCTTGAAGGTCTTTGGCCTGTTCTTTCTGACCCGTCGGGACGTGGATCGAATCTACACGCCGTTCGCAACGTTATTTGTGGATCTCATTCGTTGCATCGATGGTCAGTGGGATACACTTGTAGGCAGTATCAGGGATGGTATCCTACCCGACATAGAGGATATCGATCATGTTCGAATATATTTGCAGGTAAACCACCACTCGATACAAGCGTGCATTGTCTCTGAAGATATTATCAGGCACAGTTACATGCCGATCCTGAACGTGCAGCGGAATTACTCGAAATTGGGCCGCCGTTCTCCCGTGAAGGATGGGTTCCTCTTGTGTGGCCACAAGTCAGGGAACTTTGTACTGTATGCGGCGGCGCATGGAAGTTGATGCGTCCAAGGGTACGCACCCGCATTTTCATCGTCTCACCTTTCATCTGACAATCGCACCAAGGTGAGGTCCATAATAGGACCGGATATTATCATTAGCACCTTAGAGTATGGCGCGTCGGAATCAAAGGTTGGTGCTCCACACGATATGAACAAGCCGGATGAGTTTGTTCTTCCGCTTGACAAAGTCATTGAATTCTTGGACATTTCCCAACCGGACACCCCTGAAAATTTGCGCCAACCGGTCAGTGATTTTGAAACCATGCAGTATTTGCTAAACAATTCCTATCATCCCATGCAGTGGGAAGTAGAAGTGGGAAAACGCTACGAGGTCATTTTGACAACCAAACATGGCCTGTGGAGGTATCGCCTTGGTGACATCGTATCCATTGTCGGGTTCCACCCTGAGGAGAACTCTCCGATCTACGAATGTTTGGGTAGGACATCGTCAGTTTACCCTCGTTCATGCTACTGTGGACGGCTGGTAACGATACACATGGTACAGGGCGAGGATGGACCTTCCGCATATTCAAATCGCGGATTATCAGATGGTAGGAGCCCTCGACCTCATTAGCTCAGAGGATACGATCGTTGTCGAAGAATTTACAGCGGTCGTGGATGATCGCGCGTTACCACCCACGATAGGCTTCATCATCGAGCCGTCGAAGCCTCCCGGTATGTCACACGCATGTCGATGAATGAGGTGTTGCTTACTCGTCACTCGCTCGGCAGGGCCGAACGCGCATTTGGCGCCACAAAAACTGCTCGATGCTCTTCTCGCTATTATCGATGGGCATCAGCAAGCGTTCCGGGATGGACAGATCCGTCCTCCAACCATCCGCCTCGTGGCACCGGGCACATTTACAGAGTACCGAGTCAAGAGGTTGAAAATGGTGAACACAAATACGCGGCAAATCAAAGTACCCCTTGTACTGCGTGATCCAGTCCTGCGGGAGTGGATCTTGGAACGAGTCGTTCAGGAGCTTTGAACTGACAACCGTGTACAGATGCTGTATAATAGACAAAGTCGTGATTCTACATGTGGCAATTGCAATGTCATCAAATAAGAAAGCGTATCAGCACTTCTTGAACACTACTGACTATCAAGAGCGGCCAGTCAACGGTTGTGTGAATAGTGAACCTAGTATACTAGGTCCCTGTGCTATCGACCGCTTCTTGGTCTATCGTGCACTCTTTGAAGGATCTCCAGACCTGATGCATCCTGCGCAGGGTGTTGAGTCACGTGATGAAAGGCAGTCCGCTGAGTTGGTCTTGATCCCTACGTTCAACATCGGTACCTCTACCGTTTGATGCATCAACGATGGTCAGGCTCTGCAGAACATACGTAAAGGAAGGCTCAGAACATGCCGGAAGTGTGTCTCTTCAACACACGCTGTCACTCGACGTGTCCTGTTCTCTCGAACCCGATCTTCTGCCCTTCTAGTTTGGCACCATGTGCCTATTCACCTCTAGTCTGGTGCGTTTCGTTCTCTGTCCGTATATCACACTCTAGATCTATTTTAAACGCACGAGTTAGGGTGGTCTCTGGATCACTGCTCGTGTCGTCCGCAAGGTTCATCATCGCTTCAGCGTATATGTTGCGCGACCAACGACAATGGGAACTCAGACATCTCGGAGCTTGTGTGTGTCGATGCTTTACAGGCAAGCACGACATTCACCGGCGTTGACGGATTTACGCTTGGCCCGTAAATTTGCTACGCGAGGCTCGCTCTCCGCACTTTCGTGTGACTGCGCTTCACCAAGCGGTCACCCCTAATTTTGCGTACGTCTGGACTCTTTCTCCTCTTCTACGCGACCAAGCAGATCTCGGTTCTGGATCGAATATGTACGGCAAGATAGCGTTGTTGGTCCATGTCATGTGCACATGGTGGATGATACTGATTGATTGATCTCTCTAGATGGGATTAGAAGAATGGAACGAGTGACAGATGCGGCGAAATCCATGAGTGACGACAGTGCAAATTGCCTCGAAACAAACGACGCACAGGTAGCGTGTCCTGTTCCATACATGTTTGTTCGTAGATTGATCGACACTGCGATGCATCGAGCGAACGATAGACGATTGCGAAGGCATCTCGGTAGTACGTTGGTCTGCACTGCATTTCATTCCGTAACTCTCCAATGTGGAGAATGAATGCCTCGTGTATTCACTCACGAGGGTCAATAGGCGCTTGCATGACACAGCCATATAAGCTGTGGACAGCATAAGCGCGTGCAGCATTTTTCCCCCCGTACCTCGGACCAGCGGGACACCCTACAATGTCAGGCGTCGCACCACGACGGTTTAACAACGAGAACCCGATACGCCAGGTTATCAAGACAAGATCTCCCTTGCTCGCGCTTGTATTTCTCCCTGATGGGCAGAGAATCATCACGGGCGACGATGGTGGATCTATGAGGATCTGGGATGTCGAAAATGGAGCGCAAGAAGGGCCATCATTAAAATCGCGCCTTGGTACGAGGTGGAGGGTTAGCGATGTGGTCGTGAGCGGAGATGGCAAGCTGATCTTGAGCAAGAACGGGAGTGGCATTTGGAGCGTCAAAGCATGGGACGTCGAATCTCGTCGCTGCATCAAGACGTGGTATGATATGTCACTGATGTTCTTTCAAATCGCTCTCTCCCCAGACGGTCGATTGGCCGCGATGGGGAACCACACAGTGTCCATCTATACCACTGAAGGATGGCAGCGCATACGCTCTATCCATATTCAAGGCGCTGATACAGAGTTCCTGTCGTTCTCACCTAGTGGAGACAAACTCGCCGTTGGGACAAACAGGGACATCCGCATCTACGACATCGTCAATGGAAGAGTTCGCTTGACGGAAGGACAATATTGTGTCTGCTTACTGTGGTCGCACGATGGTCGCAAGCTGTTTTCTACTCACACCAGCATTCTCTGTTGGAATGCGGACACAGGACAACAAATTGGAGACGCGTGGAGAGGACATACACAGTTGATATTCTCGCTTTCCCTTTCCCCAGATGGATCAATCCTTGCAAGCATATCTAAGGAATTGGAGGAGACTAACTCATTGGGTGCAACTATTCGCTTCTGGAATGTGTCTACTGGCGAACCTATTGGACAAGTAACCATACGACACGGTCATGCAATTGGAAGATGTTGTGTTCGTTTCTCTCCTCGTGGCGACTGCGTTGCAGCAATCTCAGGCAAAGAGATGCATTTGTTGCCAGTACCTCGGTTACACAACGATCAGGGACAGGTAATGTCTATTAACTCTCTCAAGACACTTTTCACCATTGTAGACACAGGCAGATATTCGGACCCCACATTACGCACCAGCGCCAGCTCCACACCATACACAACATTCTTCTGATGTAAATGATGATCAACACATCCATTCAGCGGCAGATCAGCTTGAGGATGATACAATACCTGATCTCTAGTGCGTTGTTCAGTCTAGTGGCCTCGTATGATCTCACCGTGGTACTAGCGCTCCGCCTCCACCCGACCTCACACCATATATTACGAGAGGAAATGGTCAGTATATTGCCGGCGGGGGTTTTGGTGATGTCTATAGATGTTGGTTCCGTTATAACGGCACACAGAGAGAGGTTTGAACATTGTGTACTTCACGGTCATCATGCTCAATTCATGACATCCCTAGGTTGCAGTGAAGGCATTTCGGTTCAGGTTCACGATGGATGAAGACGCAAACGATAGAGAGTCTACCAGGGTAACCCATCTCATTCTCAATGCGGGCATCATTCAGTTTGTGTCATAGATGCTCCGTCGTGAGCTCGGAATCTGGCGGAGACTCGAACATCCTAATATCGTTCCGTTCCTCGGTATCGCATATGGGTTCGGACTGCGTGGTGCCATGTCGTTGGTCTCACTGTGGATGCCAAACGAATCACTCCACCACTTTTTAGCCAAGTATAACCGCAATTTAGATGTGGGACACCGGCTGCAACTTGTGCGTGTGCTCACGACTGTCATTCTCGTCTTCTAATTCTACGCCACAGCTCTTAAACATCGCAAATGGGTTGCATTACCGTACGTTCCTTTTATCGTTATGGTGGGACTGAAGAATCACATGTAGTAGTGCATTCCTTTCCAATCATCCATGGCGATCTCAATGGAGTACGTTTCCGTTGGACTATTGAAACCCTGCTTGTCTAATGGAAAGGTAGCACAACGTGCTCATCGATGAAAACTACAACGCACGCTTGACCGACTTTGGATATGCTTCCTTGGTGGGAAATATCCCAGAAGCATTCGGTTACCTGCAGAGATCTACCGCACGACCGGGAGCCTTGCGCTGGGTCTCACCAGAGCAACTCATATCGGAAGAGACGTTCAATCACACCACGAGGGGCGATATATACTCTTTTGGTTGTATCGCTCTCCAGGAAAGTCCAGTGGCATCGTAAACGCATGTGTCCATTCTGATAGCCCTGCAGGTGATGTCCGGCAAGCAACCGTGGTCAGAAATTCGAGAGGATGCAGCCATCATCTTCCGCGTGGCAGCGGGCCAGAGACCGGGTCGACCGGTGTGCCAAACGCTCCATGACGCGCATTGGGATTTCATACAACGATGTTGGGCACGCGCCGAGGAGCGACCCTCCGTGGAGGCAGTAGTTGCGACCACTCAGCGATTCTTGCGCCAAGCCCAGCCATCCCAACTCCTCCGAGATATAGTCCCATATTGGTTGGCTCAAACTGATAATTAGGAAGGTGTGTAACGGCAATCCTTTCTGTGTACGCTTGATCTCTGCGCCCATCATCGATACCTAACGTCTGCTGTTGAATGTACTACTTATCGTCAAGCCGTGAGAGCAGCTATAACAGGCGAGGATGTAGAATATTCTTTGAAACCGACTTCTTTCTTTGATCCCTTGAGCCACTTTGTATTGTATCTACACCCAGAGATGGCGCGCGACGGCTGAACATAGTCCCCAGCAAACATTCGCGCCCGATTTCCGATTCGATTGCACATCGTTTGTCTGCCATTCTTCATTGGACGTTTCTTTCGGACGAGGCTTGCACAACTTGAACATCTACTCTAAAGCTGGAGAAGCGATTCACTTGTCTGGGAGTCTGCATAATAAACGGAGCAGAGGACGGGCGACTCCAGCGCCACTATGGGGATGATGTCCATTGACAACCAATATATCATTCTGTGGCAAGACAATTCATGCTTGAATCAGCTTTACCAACGCCTTTAAAAGCTCTGTGTTCTGAGAACTGCCACGACCTGGTGGTCGACTCTCCGTGCCAACACCCTTGTCTAACATGACCCGGCGAGGTGTCGCCCCAGTGCCTGAAGTGCGTGTGGAGCCTTGCTTGGTCGCAGTCGATTTGACAGTGGTACTCTGGGGTAGTGAGTCTGACGAATCCGCGACACGATGCGTAGCCACAGCGCACTCCGCGTATTCGTTGCCACCTTCCGACCGTTTGGCTGCGATCACCCGCTCCGCCTTGGACGTCGATTCTGCAACATCGGCAGACACTTTATTTGTTCAGAGATACGATCAGAACAAGGTGGGGCAGGGAAAGCGTACCACGTTGGCGCTTTGGCACCGGACAGGTGATTGATCGCAACCCCTGCGCGCGAAACATGTCGACGAGAGACCGCTCAGTGAGGGGTTCCTTCTTCACAACAGAGTCCTCGTCTAGCTCTTTTTTTTTTTTTTGTATCCTTGTTTATTGTCCTCGAGGCGGAGCCTCATGGTGGACAGTACAGGCTGGTACGGTAGTCTATCGTAGTTGTGTAGCTAGGTCTCGTCTAGCTCGACAACGCGGTTACCACCGTGGAGCGCGGAACAGCGGCGTTTATTGAGCCTGCATGGGATGCATGCAGACAGCCCACTTTCCACTGTGCGGCACACCAAACCCCGCTCTCTACAACCGTCACATCTCTAAAACAAACGCAGATTCAAGTGATCTGGAGGTCATCAAGTATGGAACGTACTTACCGGGGAGTATACATACTGCCCGTCATTTCCTTCGTCCCCTTCGTCCCCTTCGTCTTCATCCCCATCTTCACTTGGAGACTCTGGACGATTTCGCTTAGACCGTCGACTGCCGCTGGAACTATCCGCGAACGTATATTTTTCTTTAGCTATATTAGGTATCACTTCTTTGCTTTTCCCTTTCTCCTGTAGTGACAAGGAGCTCCCCGTGGAAGGGAGATTCACGCCCCGAGCCATACGCCGACGCGTTGGAAGAGGAATCACCAAATCTTCCAGGTCCACTGCGTCCGCTAACCAAGTCGCGCTGCGTTCGTCAACGGTGAAAATAAAAACACTCATCGTTCCGCAAGTGCCAATAGGAAGATGTTTCGCACGCATTTTGCTCCTCCAGACCCATCCACCAATAGGTAGATGGGTCACCTACGTCCGTCGGGGCCGGTATTATGATATCCTCCTCGTCGGACATCCACACGGCCCACGGCGATGAGCTTGCCTGCTCAAACGGCGAATAAATGTCAGATGGTTTCAGTGGCCGTCGTTTTCCCATGCTCTTATGCACTTCAAGCAATGCGAGTGGGAGTGCCGGAAGGAAAACGTCTGATAATGGCCCATTCACCGCTGCAGCGAGAATGGCACGCTAAGAATGTAGCTCCCCAAAACAGGACATAAATGGATTCAAAAAAAAAAAGAAAAAAAAAGAATGTAGCACATCGCGAGCAACAGGGATGTGCATGTACAAGTACGTGACGCGTATCAATGCAATGCTGACCGTGTCGTGCTACGAGTGGCACGTACCGCTTCTTTGAGAGCCCCGTCCTCCCATCTTTGTGCCGCGTCTTTAGGGATTCTTTTGACTTTCATTGCCAAGGAAAGACGCGCCCATCCGCGGTAAATTGAAGCTTGTGCTTTGTCATATGACAGTGGCATTACTGGAATGCCTTTCCGTGAAGATGTGAACTAGATGAAAAGTAAATAGGACGAATGGACCGTAGGTGTGGTTGAAGTGATAAGGATAGGTGACCATGACCATGACTCTGTCACTTTTGGGCGGTCGCAAATGTCACGGACTGTCACAGTGGTGGGCTTCACTCGTTCAACGTCAACTCCCGTGTAAAAAATGCTGTATATTCGATCTAGAAGGAGGGTGGTATATGTGAGACATAAATATACTACTCGAAATCTAATGGATATATTCAGAAGGTCCGTCGTTCAACGTTCAACGTTCATCAATCCCGCCCGTTAAACTAATATGTAACTTTGATCTACATTGACGTGTCGCAGCTTTCTTCAGACAACATCGCGGAACTGTGATACCACGGCTGGCTTTACTGCACGGAGACTTGAATCAGAAATACCGCCTAACGCTGCCATGGGTACACTTACCGACATCCGTCTGATCGTCCGTGCTGTTTAAGAGCCTGTACATGGGACGAGAGAGCTAGTAATGCAAGCGCTCTCGTCCATCTCGTCCTCTGGCAACAATCGTGGCCATAGCCTCGGTGCACCAGGTATGAATTCATGAAATCGCAGATCATGCATGTCCGCATCGTCCACGTGCACACCAAATCCGAGCTCGAACTCGATGGGCGACAATGGCATCCCGATCGCGGATGTTTTCGAAGCGGAGACTTCGGGTGCGTGTCCGGCCGTCACCCGCATCACTGGATCCGTTTCTTCTCCATCGTCCTCGGTCCGTGTCTCGATCAAGGTAGACACCGAGAGCGGGTAATCCAACTCGATCGATGCTTTCGAGGTGTCGATACGGAGACCAGCGAGGAAGGCACGCCGCTTTGCGTGGTAGGTTGGGTGGTATGTGTGGCGGCACTGGTAGGCGATTTGGTGATAACGAGCATTGGTGTGACGCAGTCGATGGAGAAGTTGAGTGAAGAATGGGATGGTAAAGGATGGATAGGAAGTTGGCGTAGACATGTCGGAATCAGAATAGAATAATAAAGAGCGATTCAAGTACGATCGTGAAGGGTATCAGAGGGAAGAGGACGTCAAGGAAATTCGTGAGGTGGTACCAGACGCTGAGAAAGGATGCGCAATGTGCCATTTTATACTATTTAACGTCGCTTAATAGAATAAGAGAAGCTCATTTTACTGCGGTGGTTGTCATGAAATGTCCGTCGTGGGTCCGTTGTGGGTGTCGCTTGTTGTTCCAAAAGGGGGAAAGTCCATGATCGACATGATGCACGTGACCCTTTATCAAAGTGAAGTGGGCGTGCTTTGACACGCTCGACACGCTACTCAATAGCGCCACACGACATGCCCGCACACAAGATTGGCATGTAGGCTGTCCTACTTCCATACTGACGCTGACAATTGTCTACAGGGTCACTTTTATTCTGTCCCGACTGCGGTACCCTTCTCGCTTTGCCACGCAGTGACGAACAGACCGTCACTTGCGAACAATGTCATTACGAGGAACCCGCGTCTTGTGCGTTCTTTCCGATTACATCCAGTATCTCTTGATGACCGTAGCATATGAGAACACGGAGATCATCACGCGGTCTCACCCTGATGCATTTCCATCTGCACTGAGACAAAAGCGCAAGACACAGACAAAGGTACATCATGGCAAGGTGTTGCCCAAGGTACGTCACATCGGGCAGATCTATCGGCATCCCATGCAGACGGATTCAGGTGACTGAAAAATGTCCTGCGTGTGGACACCCCGAAGCATTTTACGAGGAGAAACAGGTGTGTATATCCAACATACTGCGCATGCCAAACCTTGATCTGCGAATAGATGCGTAGTGCAGACGAAGGGTCGACGATTCTCTATACGGTATATTCCAGGTTGCACAGCACCGCCTCTTCCTCACACGTGTCCGTTTTCAGTGCGTTTCTTGCAAACACGGGTGGCGGATCAACAACTAGGGTGAATGAGGAGAGGTGCTGCGATGCGGTGTCGGCCTTGTGTTCTACACGTTTACCCCTACACTACAGAAAAGGGCAACCACGCCGAAACCACCGAGGATGCTTGCCAGTGACGCGACCACGCCTTCCCGAATTGGGATACTATCTTTTGGAAGGCTGCAGTAAAAGATGAGCTTCTCTCCACTGATACAATGGGTGCACAGACGTTGAAAAGTAGAATGTGAGTGCAAAGGTAGCGACGAGCAGAACGAGTGCGATGTGTGGAAGGAAGGATGCTGGCACGTAGGGGTTAAAGGGGGGCAGTGACCTGTGCAGTGCCTTTGCAGCGTGTCCAGTGAGGAATTGGGCGAGAATGAGTCCGACATACCTGGATGGTCTCGTACTTGTCCATGTCGAGGTGGATGTGAGAAGGCCACGCCTATGCTGACGTATGATTTTGGATGCCAAATACGTGTCATCAAACCATATCAACCTCTCTCAGTTCCCGCCATCCACCTGTCGTGCGTATATATATTTGAGCCCTGCAAGGTACGACTTATCTGCCCTCCATGCACGCCCTCTTCTCATCGTCCACCTTC
>JBBPTN010000482.1:0-15852 GCA_038094075.1 Xerocomus spinulosus
AGGGCGGCGGCGGCGATGGGGGCGGCGGCGACGGCGACGACGACGACGGAAGGCTCAGCGAGTCAAGGCAATACGGTACAAAGAGGTGGACGACTCGGTCGTATCTTCGGCATCCGCTCGGCGTTACTCCTCACCTTCTCTGCATGAGTAAGCATTATTCCCACGAATGGTACTATGCGTGTTACTTCCTATTTAGTACAAACCCCTGTAAGACGCTGCTTGTACTACTCCGCATCAGCCCCCTGTATGACATCCCTTCAGAACAACGTTGGCCTGTTCAAGGAGGAATTGGACGTACGAGGTGCCCATCCCATTGCATAGTATGCCACTCTGGCTGCCTCTTCCTTCGCAAGTTGCTTGCTCGGACCACTCCCCTGCCCTTTTTCTATCCCATTCACTTGCACGACACAGATTGAGTGACGTTCCAGAAGTCAAACGAACGTCAGGTCACTCACCGACACAAGCTATAGACCACTTTCCCGCGTGTGGCGGCCCAGAGAATGCTGCACGGTACTCGACACTCAGCCCTCGTTGTGTCGCAGTCTGGTTGAACAACGGCAGAAACGCCAAATGAGGCTGGGCTGGTGCGAGGGGGTTCCCAAAATTTGGCATCCCCTTTGGCGGGGGTGGTGGTATTGGAGGTGGTATACTTTGCGGGGGCGGAGGCGGAGGAAGAGAGCCAGTAGTCAGCGAGTATGGATTGTAGTGTGTGGGCTTATAACCAGTCGACAAATTATGGAGTGCGTGTTGTAACGGTTGTGTCGAGAATCCCTGCAAGAACTCTTCAACCTTGGGTCGTTTGCCAGATTGTTCCTCAAAGTCCGCGGGTACAAGGTCAAACATTGTTCCATCCTGAAACACACTGACCGACAATCGAAGGAGTGCTCCAATCCATTCTTGGACAGTCGTCAACCCACGTTCACTGAATACACCACCCAGATAAGCGAGGAAGAGCAAACGGCCTTGCTGTATTCCAGATCAGTGTGATAGTTCTCGCCGAATCTCGGAGACGCACCACATACCTCGGCCTCCCCCACTGATGGCTGAAATGATGGGTCGTAGCGCAGTTCATCGCGCAGTCGATAAAAGTTGGCCCATGTGTCGATAATGTCCACCGATAATAACTTTTGTCTCTGCGTCTTCCTGGAACATCGTCTCATGACACTGTGAATTCGTGACAAGTGCACTCACCTCAATCTCACTCCTCGTTAACATTGGCCTCCTGTTAAACAGTAGTTGTGTCGTAATCATCTCCAGTATGTAGGAACCAAGAATCGACAGGCGTTCGTTGTCACGGTATTGAGCGTGGCACGCAAGTCGGAGGGACTTGTGAGTGAACACTTCCAACATAATCTGTCCAGACAACTTGGGCAGCTCTGGCAGATCTTTCGCAGCTGCATCGTACGTCACGGATCGCTGCCGTTTGCGGGAGCTTGAGTTTGGCCCAGAATCAGAGCCCGTTTCCATTTCCATAGGCGGCTGTGGATCTGCGATGTTGAACGTTCGGAGGCGGGGCGTAAGCACCATCAGCCTTGCAAATAAAATGGAAATCTTGATTGGTCGAAATATTTAATTTTGCCAGAGTACCCTGTCTGACAACCGTTTACTTCGAGGTGGTGGTGAGAATGTGAATACCGGTCTGCGCACAGAGAGGAGCCATCCGTTTACGTACGTACTTCAATAATCATTAGTGCAACGCTGCGTATTTCAGACCGAGTATACTAGTACGGGCCAACTAATAAGATTACCCAGATTACAGCATTGTGTATCATAACCTTGCCCTGTCAGAATGGGAAAAAGGACTAGGGCAATGTTTGCATCGTAACTTTGCCAGACGATTGTCCTACTTCTTTAGTCTCTCGCTTTCGTTGTCCAAGAAGATGTCGAAGCTGCTTGGTTACCCACTCTTGAGACGGGTCTTCAGACAAGCGCAGAATATGTTTTGCAATACTAGAGTCCAAGTCAATGAAGACAGCGATGTTGCTCAACTACAAACGAACCTATTTATGTCCTGGAGAACCGGACAGATCTCAAGAGGGTGATGGGGCCCATAACACACCGGGCAACCGGAGAAGCCATTCTGCCTCTGTCTCTTCGGGGCATTCCCGGGCACTCCACTAGGCGAAGACATACGTTTATTAGACGGCACTGGCAACGAGCGGTTCAACAAATGGGCATTGTGTTGGTCCACACGTCCCCGGTCCTGTTGGAGAGATGCCCGGCTGTCTTCATACACGATCGGCTGAAGAGGGAACCCATTTGTAGGCATTTCTATAGAGGTCGATCGGTGACGATTTTCGGCGCCCTTGTTTAGTTTACTCGACTTGTTGGCTTCCATCATAGTCGAGGTCGATCCCGGTCTGGAGACCAGCCTGAGGGGTTGTCCAACCAACAAATGTCCTTGACCTCGATCGTACAACGTTTGCTCTATGGCCTCGATCGCGGCTTTCTGTGCGTGCTTCTGAACAAGACGTCCACAAGACATAAGACAAACACGCACTCGATATTCCCATGGTTCATCATCCGCATGATTTAACAGGATTTCTCGGTACTCCATAAGGTTTGAAGAACTACTCATCATGTTGCAAGCACCTCGCCCATGGTAATGTCCACAAAGGCCGCACCTTTGATCGTCACGAAACGCAAGCGTTGACCCAGATTGCACGGTTGGAAACGAGACAGGCAGATTACGCGGCTGCAGCATAGGAGGTGCTGGGTTTAATAGAGGTTCTTGATGAACATCCATCAGCTCCGTCGTGGTATCAGTGTCATCATCCGTGCCAGGATGGCCGGAACCATTGTATATGTCAGAATCCGACGATGTCCCAGACTTCTTTGATCGTCCTTTCTTTTTGCTTTTGCTTTTGCCCTTGGTGGGGCTTTCTTCATCTAGGAAGTCGAGTTGTTGCTGCAGTGTACAGGTCAGCCATTGAACACAGTACAGGTCTTCTAGATAAACCTGAGGGAAAGCTGCTGCAGCCCTTCGACGAACTCCACGACCTGTCATCTCCTTTTCCTTGGCTACGTTCTTCTCAGCGGCTATGCGCTCCAGCGCCTGGGCCCACGAATCCCCCTGGTCAATGTCAGGCAGGTTGTCTGCAACATCTTCCAGAGTGCCCTTCTCCGCCGCCCATACTTTAGCGAAGCTGAACTTGAGACCTGGTTCGTTGGCAATGTTTTTTTCGTCCCCTTCCAGCTCGGTTCTCTCGATGAGTCTATCAAGATCATTCTCGGTGTCTAAGCGTCGCGGTTAAGTTGAGAGCCATAAGAATCGGGATATTACTCACACACAATTTCCTTCGAACCTTGGCCGTCTTCTTCAAAGAGTGCCCGCGCACCAAAGGTAAGGATTGATCGCAGGTCGTCACCGCCATTCTCGTCGTCGTCCATTTTCTGCACGATCAGATGATCGAGGACCAGCTTTTTCTTTCCCATAGACATGATCTGCTCTGCGGAACGTCAGTCGGGGATAAATATCGAAACAGTAGTATTTACCTTCGGCAGAATCTTTCACCATAAGCTTAAATACGAGACATGTCTTCTGTTGCCCATAACGGTGCGAACGAGCAATGGCCTAGTATATAATCTAAGCGTAATGAAAGCGAGGAAAAATAGCGTCATGCCTGAAGATCCTATGTCAAGTTGTGAGTCGAAGAACTGTTAACAAGAGGGTATTTCCTGACCTGGTGTGGATTAAAATCTGGGTCGTATATAATCACTGTATCTGCCGTGTAGAGGTTGATACCGACACCACCCGCGCGGGTGGTGAGCAGGTAGATGAAGTGTTCTGAATCTGGCCTATTGAACTCGTCCATGCCTTTCTGTCGGGTCGCTTGCTTCGTTTGACCGTCCTGCAAAAAAAGTAAGGAAAGTCAACCTGGAAAGTTGATGTCCGCACGAGTCTAAGATACTTGTAGTTCTCGCCTCTTAAGAAATCTTCGACGATATCAAGAGCAATGACGAACTGACAATATCTCTTTGAATTAGTTTGGTTAGATGCACGAGTATGACGTACTTGACTGAACAGGAGCACACGATGCCCTCTTGCCTTGAGCTTCGGTAACAATGACTTCAACAGTCGAAGCTTTGCACTAGCGTCGATCAACTTCTCGTGAGCCTCGTGGGGCTCGAGGTTACGAGGTTCAATATCATCAGAGATCAGATATGGGTGTTGGATGCACCTGACACAATTCGTCGGGGATACTCAATAGCGAGCCGTAACAAGTACACACTTGCGTAATTGCATCAGCATATTGCTCATGTTTGTCCTAATGGTTCTTGCACGGCCAGTTTCAATCTTCGACGCTTGGGTGAGGTGCTTGAGAACGTCTAAATTCTGGCCTAGAGCAAGGTTAGTTTCTAGACAATATATGCTACATTCAGAATTTACTGAGAATTGACCGATAGATCTCCTTTTGCAAAAGCGTTAGCGTTAGCGGCACGATGACTTCATTCTGACCAATTTGGTGGGTGTTCAGTGGATCGTAGCCAGCGGGGAATGTACATACCTTGGGTGGTAGTTGAAGTACTTCACTCTTGGTGCGACGGAGAAAGTATGGCTTTAGTCTTGCATGCAATTGGCGCACTAGGTCTTCACTAAGTTCTTCGTACTCCTTCTCCAATGCCTCTAGGTCTCGCCATTTATTGCGATCGAGGAAGTTCATCAGGTTGAACAGTTCACGGATATTGTTGTTCAGTGGGGTCTGGGGGGGAATGATGAATAAAAAACTGAGTTGGGATACTATTTGGCTGACCCCCGTCATAATGATCCGATGGATTGGCTTAAGTTCATTCAACCTTTTGAATAGCAGACTATTATCACTTTTAACTGGGAAAAGAAGTAAAACCAAGATTTCAAACTTTGAGGTAGAACTTACGGCGTTGTCCTTCATCGACTACCAGGATCTCCCAACGGCCTACACTCTTGAAGACGGCGGCGAAATCCTTAGGGTTCGTAACAGTTTCATATGTAGTAATGAGGATGTGGTATTTTGGCTCATGCTTGGGTTCGTGGAAGAGTTCGTATCGCATGACCACATCCCGCGACTTTGCTTCCCCAAAAAAGGGTACTACCCTAAGTCTAGGAGCCCAGCGCGAAAATTCCCTAACCCAATTAGTAATTGTGGAATTTGGGACAACGACGAGCGCGGGAGCTGCTGCGAATGATTCAACTACAGTCCCAAGAAATGTGACGATCTGGACAGTTTTTCCCTGCACAATAATAATAATAATAATTCAGGACTGTAAGAAGATAGCAGCGAACGACGAACTAAACCCATGTCATCAGCTAATATGGAAGGCTGCCGGTTCCACCAGTTGTCACAAAGCCAATTGTACCCATCAGTCTGTGGACTCATGGGCAAAGCATCCAGACAGTGCAAAGTCACAAACCTGAAATTTCATTAACTTGAGTTGGTTACTCTGTCCGAGGCTAGGTTGTTCATCAAGGTCTCGGTTAAGAGCAAAGCAACCATAACCGTTCTTGGCACGAGCTTCAATCTTGTCAACTTCTCTTTCGGTCTTTTTGACGCGAACACGTCGGAAATCTATGAAATGTTTGAAGGCGCATTCGTAGGCGCCATACCCTGACTCTCCGCGACGAGGTGGAGAATCCCAAGTTGCTGTCCAGAAATTGAGGTCTCCCGCATACGAAAGTTTGGTAATACCAACCTTCATCGTACCCAAGATCCTCCCACTTAATGAATACCCATACAACCTCGTCAATACAATCAACCGACAGAACATTTCCCGTCCTGGACAACCAAGCATCTGGGTCTTCCATCAGTGGTTCGTCAGGTTGTTCACCTTGTGCGTAAGCACGTTCCAGTTGTATAGAACCATCCTTAAGGACGGCACCCTTCTTACGCTTGCTATTCGTGCTTGATGTGGGATTCCAGAATCGTACATCAAGGATGCGGTCGATAGTCTTCCACGCCGGGGGAATGCGCAGCTCCGCATCGGGTAAAGGACCGAGGAATATGTGCTTTGGCACAATTTGGGATCCGACATCAACGGCAGTGTCTACACCTGGTTCAAAAACAATCGGATCCTTGTTGACATCGTTGTTCTTGTTGACGTCTATAGGTGCCTTGTCCGATAGTGGCTCATTGAGAAGCAAGACTTTGGGACCCTTTGCAAGGAAGTACTTCAGCTTCGGCAAGTTGGTTGAAACCAACCACAAATGAGGAACCCATTGGGTCCGCCGATAGCTGCGGTCCAACCATTTCACCAAGTATTCTCGAGGGAGGGAAGCCTTGGGATTGACTGGACTTTCTGACACATGTTCCACAACACCTGGAGGGAAAGGGCGCCAAGCTAGAATCTTATCCAGTGGATAAACATATGAAGCGCAATCAGCACAACGCCAATCCGTTTCCTCTTGATAGTAACTGGCGAGCATTGCGTCCGCCCAAGTCACATTCTCTGGATCGGGTAGATGTCCATAATGAGCAAGCCGTTTGCAAGAGAAGCATCTGAAGAGAAGCTCCTGGGATGGCTGCAGAAGGGTGTCATCTACAAGCCGCGAAGTGTTATTCAGCATCCGGATGTCAGGGGCATCAACTTCCGCAGACTCAGTAGAAGATCTGGTGGAAGGATGCTTGTTCACAAGAGATGGGTCAGGCTCCAGAGCCACTTCTAAACATCCCATGCAAATGCCACCCTTCATACACAATCCGCAGATAAATTCGGTTGTCTGGCTGATGTCGAGCTCTTTGCGATCTGGTAAACCGGTGATCGACGACTCGCCGACACCTTCTTGCGCTTTCAGTCGATTTTTATCACGAGCACGAGCAGCCCGTGTAATTTCGTCTCTCTGCGTGCTTGCAAGACATCCCCAGTGAGCGACCACAGGACATTTAAGACTATAGAACAAGATCAGCAAGATGAAAGAAAACAGACCAAAATACCCAAACCATCGAACCCAACCCCCCAAACTTAGTACGTGGTCTTCGTCGTCCTCGGATTCGTCTTTAGCAACCTTTGTCTGGCGTCTCCTTTTGAGTTTCTTCAGCAGCTCATGAGCCGGAAGCTTGTGACACTTTTCACAGACATCTCTGTGCGCGCGAAGGGATGAGGCGGCTTCGTCCTCGTAAAACTCGGCATCGAGCTCGTCAATGTCACGAAAGTGTCCGTAGGCTGGACGGGTCACAGTAGAACGTTTCCTTTTGAGCTTCTTTCCAACGACTTGTGCGCTAGATCCGCGTTTGGGACTGTTGCGGTACGAGTCGCCGTCCGACTCTTCATTATCGAAGTTCATACGAGCGTTTCTTCGCGAGCGTGTCGACCTCCTAGTAGGCGCGAGAATCTCCACATCAGAATATACTTGGCCGTAGCCACCTAAATCATCTCCAGAGTCCGAAACTGACTGATTGCGTAATACGCGATTATTGCGAAGTTTCTTGGGACTGAATGGAAGTTTGCTTTGCCTAAACTTCGTGTTGGTTGTAGCGAGGCGCACAGATTTGCGAACCAAGATTTGGCTAGTATAGCTGTCATCATCACTTGTGTCGTCACTCTCTTCGGTGAGAGGAGATTCGGAAAGCTGAGATGCATCACCTGCGGAGGATGATTGCGATGTAGCGATACGGCCGAGTGTGTTGATCGTTGGCCTAGCATCCATTCGCGAGTGTTCATGAACATCATCAGAAGCAGGATCAAAGCGGTCCAGCAGACCCTGTGCCTTGCTGCGTTCTGTAAAGGCTGTGAGACGATACGGGTAAGGGAAAATTAAGAACGTACGGTATTCGTCGACAAGGTCACTGTGGTGAGCGAGGAATTTATATGAAGATATCTGAACAAAGTTTAGATGGCAAGAAAAAAATGACTACAAGACTGACCCTACGCGCAAGCCCATCTTTGAAACGCACAAAGAAATGGGAAGGTTTACCATGACCGTCCAAAGGATACTCGCCCACAACGGCATCGAGGTCACTGCGAACAAATTCTGGATCTCCTCCGAGGTACTCCGGAGTTGGTTGGTAAAGTTCCCTGATGGATGGGGAGAGTTTTGGGGGAACTACATAAACTTTTCGACGCGTCGGTAGGATGGTCAGGGAGGGAGGCGTGCTGGGCTCTACAGAAGTGAGAGGGGAAAGCTGAGAAGGACTGAAAAGGGATGCTGGGTCAGAAAGTGGGACAACCATCGTGGCCTCGCATACAGCCAGCCCAGCAGCGATTAGCAAAGGCCTTGTTGGCAATGTGCACGACACGACGCGCTCCGGGCACTCTACGACCAAACAATGAGGGTCACGTGATACAATCTCAGACCGACTGATTTCAAACCCCGCTTTGCCGATTAGTCTGCAATCCAAGCGGAGTTCAAAAACCAGCCCTGCCGTTGGACAAGCCGCAGATTATGATAGAGCATGCCGCACTACAAGAAACTCACTGCAAAGGCTAAAACAGGCGAGATAGATGGTTAGTTCAGGATATTGATGTTTCGCAGTCCCCGTTACACGTTCATGACCCCTTGCTGAAACACAGCCATCCTGGACCAGATCAGAGATGAGTGGGAGTTTGTCATTGATCCCGATGTAAGTGTGTCTACTGACGACCGGCGAGTTCTAGTAATGACGCATCACCTAGTTCAACAATGTCGACTTGGCCCTCTCCTTGCTCGATGAGACTTCTGTCGGGAAAAACATGTCTTCGTTCCATAAAACCAAGGAAATGCTTTCACAAGCACTCAAGGGTTCGGTCGATCGTCAGTAACTCACTCTTCAGCCTGGTGTCTGTCAACTCTGAAAACCTGAGCAGAACATTATAAGGCTTTCGCTGACGCGTTGCCGCACCATGCCACCCTATTGAACCACCTCGCCCAGGCACAGGTCCAGGTCCAGGAAACGCGTGTTGCACTTCAAGAGACCAAGGAATCCCTTGGAAGCAAACGTGCGGACCTAGTTCAGCTTTGGACTAGAGGTCAAACTTTAGATGAAATGATACGACTATTGGACCAGATGTGCGTTGAACTTTTTTTTGCTTGAGTGCGGGTCGTGAATGCATTTTAGTGAACATCTGAAATCCGTGCCAGACGCCCTCGAATCTTTAATATCCGAGAAGCGGTTGATACAGGCCTCAGTCTTACTGATACGAAGCCTCAAGCTAATCAATAAGCCCGATATGCATGAAATCGGCGCCATTACGGACTTGCGGGCATATCTTCTCGGACAAGAGACTGTGCGCCCCGCAGATTTTTACATCCGCCTATCGGTTACTCATCGCCTTTAGGCACTCAGAGACATCCTAGTTGACGAGCTCCACAATCATCTCTACCTCAAATCATTCTGGTGTGACACGCGGTGGGCTGCGTACACACTCGGTCAGTCAATGTGTGCGTGACTTCTTATGGTGTTGTCTGCAACCTTCAATTACCCGTTAAGTACCAAAGGTGGAGTTTGAGAATCACCCAGTGCAAATGAGTGCCCCAAATGACTCTGTTCGAGCCCCAACGACACCATTTCAGAATACTGAACACACCCGTCTATTTCGTTACCTTAACGATCTAGCGAGCCGACCGAATGATGCTCCTTATGACCTCGAGGATGCTAATTTTCGCAGTAGTGTCACTATGCAAGAGTTGTCGACATCAATATCGTCGTCAGTGTCTTCGTCTTCAAATCTGGCTATGCCGAATCCTGTACACCTTGGCCCCTCCAACGTCAATCCCGAGGCAGACTCGTTCACTTACATTGAAACGCTTTTGGAATCCCTTGCTGTTTTAGGAAAGCTAGGGAATGCTCTTGATTCCGTCGTGCAGCGATTGCAAAGCGAGATCTTCTCATTGATTGAGTCGACTATCGAAGAAGTTGAGGAGCGGGCAGAAGAGTCGAAGAGGAGTTCGATCCTTTTGACAGCCGCTCCTTTCAGATCGAAATCTGATGGAGGGTACATCTTTGCCTCCGACGAATCTGTCGCGATGAGCTTTCATATGTCCTTTACCTCCAAGGATGTATCAAAGGCGGCATCTAGCCTTCGCCTCGCCGCGCTAGAGGCGACCTCGAAACATCATGACCAGGAGGTTCTGAAAGACCTCTTTTGGACAATTTACTCCAAATTGGATGCTGTAACCCAGGGTCTCCGGGTAGTCTTCGAGGTCGCAAACCGAATTGGATTGGTGAGTCTCACTTGATTGGACCTTGGTTTGATACAAATGATCGACCTTTAGAGACGGGATTTCAAGGACTCCTCTGGCGCCAAGCCGGGAACCCTTTTTCCTATTGCTGATGTGTGGTTGCCAGTACAAGCTGAGGTGCTCCCAGTCTATGTGTCAAAAGTGGTCAGTGTTAATGAGACGAATGTAGGTTCGAACTTTGCTGAACGATTATTTGACCGACGAGGAACGAAGCGCTGTTACTGGACGGAATCCAATTACTTCTATTAACGAGGCACTTCGAGAAGGCCGATTTACACGGGACAAATTCAAGGTACCTGTCTAGAACTGCCATTGTTGTCTTGATCATGTATTTCACGTCTGCAGGGAATTTTTCGATTTGCAGATACCGATACGAAATCGACCGGAAGGTTCCTTCGAAAGCATGAAGATGAACTCATGCGGGCTCTCCGAGATACCATGCCGGGTCTCGCGCAAAGCTCTTCAGAAAATGCTGTGCAAAATGCATTATCCTCCCTTGGTTCTGATGAACGTATCCTTGGTACTGGACAACATCATCGTCTATTAATCAAACCGGATGCATTTCATGTTAGCGTTTTGTTCCAGCCAACCCTGGCTTTTTTGGGTGGAGTTGCGAACGCGTTACCTGATGGCCTGGAGACCGCACAATCGGCAAGCGAAGTGTTGGATGATTTCGTGCTGAAGGTCTACTTGCCTCAACTAGAGGAAAAAATATCCTTGTTGTTCCATCATGCGGTGTCTGGTGCGCTCGTTCGGTATGACGTATTATCGTATGATGAATTTACCATACATAGCTCCCGATGCCTTTCAACCCGATATATCGTCTACGCACTTCAGTCCTCGACCCATTCTCAAAGTGCGCCATCCTTGGTATACTTTTCATATTTATTGAAGTCTTTCAAGGCGGCTACACAGCTGATGGCCTTGATTAATTCCCTGTGCGCAATGCTTCGCGTCACACCATTTCACCGCGAGAAGTATTCAAGACTTATCGTTGGGGTTATTATCCAATTCTATCAGCGATGCAGCAATCGTTTCCAGGCTCTTGTGTGCAAGGGTGGAATTGAAGGAGATTTGTCACCGTCACTTGCTGCTGAATGGGCACAGAAGTCTGACCTGAGCCCTTGTCTATCCGAACTTTTTGTGGCAGAGGTTGTTTCGCCTCAGACTGCGCCAAACAGCCGACTGAATTCATTTATATCACAGGATCTTGTAATAAAGCAGCAGCTATGCAGACAGGAGAGCCATATGGAAAAGGGCTATCTGGCGCAATGTTTTGTTGACAAGGATGACCTTAACCCGTCTGTTCGCAATATTTCTGCTCTATGTAGTCTATACCGCAGCATCGTACGTGGTCCAGCTTGTTTTATCTCTTGTTCATATCTGATATATGTCTTGTCAGACTTGGCTCACTCAGGAACTAGACATTTTGAAATCCTCTCCTGATGGCGCATCTTCATCCACGTTTTCCCTCCCGTCAGAAATGTCTTCACCGCCTTTCCCTCTTCTACATCACGCTTCTCAAGCTACCCATCTCAGTTTACCTCTATCTCATGAGATGGCATTGTAGGTTCCTTTACAGAAGTCCATATAGGTTGGCTAAATCTACGAAACTCAAGGCGCTTTATTGCATTGTTGAAGACATATACACAACTAGCCGAAATTATCCTACACACAATTAGGTTAGAAGTCCGCTGTAGGACTATCTACTATCTCGATGCAGCATTTCGCCACGTAGGTGTCCATATGCGCCAAATGCATCCATCGACACTTCTATTTCAGGGAAACTATCAAATTGACCATGAGGCGGGAGAGCCGGATCCGTACATCGTTGATCTGAACACGGAGCTTAGTGATTTTGACGAATTCACGTCTACGGCATTACTGAACAACGAACAAAGGTCAGTTTTAACCCCTCTGTTGAACCACTACCCTTAGGTATCATGGTCACACAGCTTCGTATTTTTTGGCTTGGGAGACTTGGTCGAACAGTTGTTGGTTGGAAATGCTCGCCAAATACGAGTTGCAAACGCCTTTGGCATGAAGAAAGTTGATCGGAACATTCGAGCACTCCAGCAGAGCATTCGCACCATCTGCGGTGGAGAACAATTGGCGCAATTCGAAAGAACTAGGCAATACTATGCCCTCTTTTCGCTGGGACCTCAAGTATGTATCCTCCACACCGCACTCGATTCTTACCAAGTATATATCTCATAGGGTCTGCTTGATAGCATCCGCTCGGACAGAATATTTACCTTTGACGAGTATAAGGTTATGTTGAACCTCCAGTGCGGCGTAGATGAGAGCCGCGGTGAGTCTGCGACATCCCAAGCCGCAGACCGCAACTACGGCATGTACAGCATTGAGCTCCACGGGTTAGAACTAGAGAGTGGATGAATCAAATGCTTAACGTTATCTAGTTGACGTTAACGATATTCGCTGATTGAGTGACGGCTCGCACTATGAAAACGAATGAAAGGGTAGCTTGAATTGCTCCACTATGGGTTTATATCGTCTATCCATAAAATGTCTTCTGCATCTACAAAACGCAGCCGCGAAGGATGTGGCCTGGAAGCAGTTATCGCGCCGCCTGCAAGCTGGACATCATAGGTACGTTTAGGATTGCCTTGTGGCAAGGATCGAGGTACCAGAAGTGGAATCCTGCCCACAAGCGCTTGATATCGCCGTCGAAGCCATCGAAGTGGCAGACCTCCATCAAACGGAATTACGTCAAATCCTTTCTGTGTGGAGGGTTCAGGAGACCTCGAAGGCAGTCCTGCCAACACAAGCAACTCCTGGAGGTGAATGAGATTCTGGGAGCCAAAGTTGAAAGAAGAATTCGAGAGCATGTGTGTGTTGATACGATTTGACAAGTGCTTCTGCGATACTTCAAGAGGAGGGTACAGCTTCCCCCATTCATTTTTGAAAAACCGCCAGCGAATGTTATATTCACGACGCTTGCGCGGTAGTCCCAATAGCATTCCATCAGAACCCGATTTTGGGCAGCCCCGCAACCCCGAAGATGGAAGAAGCTGATGTTTCTGCAGTGGTTTTGTCGTGCGGGAAATGCTCGAAGTAAGGAGAGCGACGAGTTCCGGAGAGTAAATCGGTAAACATGTCTTCTCCCTCGGAGTATGCGGGTCTGAGAGTAAAGGCTAGAAGTCGCTGTGGGAGTCGAGTAGACATTGTTCAAATATTCATACCTCCATCAACTCCCAACGCAACTTTCCTGTTCTTCCATAAGCCATGTCAAGCATACGATCAAAGGCGGTGGTTTTTCCCCTATTAGCTAGTCGCAACCGTTGCAAGTCCTGGACCGACGGGTACATCAAGGGAAAGAATTCAGACCTCCAAAACACTTGCCTTTGATACCCTCTTCAACTTACTCTTGTGTAGCTTGACTGACTTGGTTTTGAGAACTGAACGAAAGTCATCTGCGCCCTTGATAGCGAAGAAGTGGCTGCTGCACAATTAGGTGCGAGGAGGCAATCGCGCGGTGCTCACCGTAGGTAGATATGGGGAAGTGCTCTGACTTGACGGAGGTAGGAGCGATACAACGAGAAGATGTGTTGCTTGTCCATTACCTTCAATGTTTACAAGGTCACTGGGACTGGAAATTGTGGCTGTGATGTCGCGATATTTCGCGCTGTGAGAATTTGCTCATATGTGTCGTTTTTTGGGTTGATCATGGCCAAAGTTTGTATATTATTCCACCACTTCTGTGTATTTACATTCATTGTCTTCAACCTCTCATCCTCAAGATGCAAATAACAGCAGATGTGCCACATCCATGGCAAAATCCACTAAGGATTGATAAGGTAGAATTTGATTTTTAGTGAGTGTACATGCAGTAGTTGTGTTGAACAGGAAGGATACATTGAGCATGTGATTTGGGCCACATAATCTTGCACACAGACCTGGGAAACTGACAAGGAAATTCAGAAAAGATGCTAGGAAGAGGACCTTGGGAGTTTGCTCAGGCAGAAGTTGCTGTGTAGGTTGTGTTGCCACCTTCACCATCTCATTGCTTCCCCTTCCCCCCTGCTGCCAGAGCATCATTGCACTGCCTCATCAGTCATGGTCATGGTCATGGTGCTACACCACCCCATGCACACTGCCATCCTCTGCATGGAGGATCATTCTTTAAGATATCCAGGGGTAAAATACCCAAACAAGTCTTGTGAGCATTTCTTAATACATTAGATGAAGCATGACTAAAGCAATAATACCATAGCCTATATGAACCCACTTCTTGAAGAGACATGGCTGAACCATTAATTGGTTTAATCTGGGATAACTGAAACCAATGAAGTTCTTCAGTAGGTGAGAAGACTGATGCCTGTAACACTTTCTAACCATGTTTGTTCTGAATAATTGTAGATCTGTGTGTGATCTCAGCTGTATGACCAGTTTTGGCCAAAGCTGGTACAGATAATAATATGTGAGGTGAGTCTGGTGAATATCAGATGTTCCTAAGAATAAGGTGTGGTTTGTTTTGCAGTTTAGCAAAGACATGTTCTGGTCTGAACATTGTCATAGTTGCTTCATTTGCTACTTCACAAATTTTCTCCCTGTCACTTAGTGATATAAAGTCTCCAAGATAAGGTGTGATGTGGTTGGTAGCACTGCTATCTATCATTCAATAATCTTGGGTTGAGTGATTAATCTTTGATTTGACCATGCCAGCATAGTCATATGTAAGTGTCAAATTCAAGATCAAAAGATCCAGAGAGATTAGTGGGACTTATTATGAAAATGAATGTCTTGGTGAATGGATTGAAGCTATGGGCTGGGCCCAACCGGTGGAACGATACGAAGACACACCCCACTGTCTGGTACATGGGCAAGGCTATGAAATTCTTACTATCAGAGATCGAGACTACTATACACTATGAAGAGAACATGAAGTCTTCAGGCCAAACTATACTTTCATTAGTGCCATGGGGATTGCTCGCCTACTTGTGATGGACGAAGGTATCACTGCTGGTGTTCCAAACAGTATTCGACTACCCTCCTTTTGGGAAGGACCTGACAGAGTCTGGAGAAAGTTCCTTATTGAACAAGCTGATGGAAGTTAGAGCTGGGAAACCCTATGTGTTGAAATCAGCTATCTAGCTAAATGGGATAGAAGGGACTTCCGAAGAGATATTCCTATTGTTAGACAATGGAATGAGGCATTTGACACACACATGCAAGACCATTTTCATCAATTTAATCCCATGTTCTCTTATATGTCATCAGCCCTTTCTGATTCAATCAAGGACAGGAGATTCTTACAAGACAAGATTGATCATCTCAATAGGAGAAGGAACGCAGATCAGGAAGCTTTGGAAGACCAGATTATTAGGAATCAGCAGGCATCGGAAACTATACATTGGCTCAAAGATACCAATCATGAGATCAGACATGCTCTTCAGTACCGAACGGAACAACTCCACAATCTCATTATTAGAAATCAGATGCTGGGCGAGGCAAACTGATTTGTCATCAAGACATCAAACAATCGCCAAGTAAAGATTAAAGAAGATCAGAAGGTGATCGCCAATCTCAGAGAGAAACTAGAGGAAGCCCAGACATCTAGAGACGAGGCAAGAGCACACCTTCTGAAGGAAGATATCATACTTCCAAAGAAACAAGAGGAGTTGAATCCATTCGAGTTTTGGGGACCCTTTTACCCTAAATCATATCATGAGCCAGATCAAGGAAGCCCTTATAGCCCT
>JBBPTN010000483.1:0-15823 GCA_038094075.1 Xerocomus spinulosus
CCGAATTCCATTGTCGGTCATGTTAGAATACATACTATGGTACTCCATGAGTAGTACACTATAATCCATTTTGAATTCCGGGGGTGTGCTGGCGCGTTGTAAGACGACCGAGCGTGAATGTGTGTTTAAGTGAATTTCCCGCGCGGCCAACCCGCGTGAAAAAGACAGTAAATTGGTGAAGGCACGCGACTCAGTCGTCGGGGCGACGTCGCTCATCGCAACGCACAGCAATAGTGTAGTCCATATTTTAGAGTTGACAGTGGGAACGCGATACTCACGCATGGGAATGGGCGCAGCCCTCTCCACTTCCATTCTGCCGAGGATACAAGAACTAATGGAGAAACAATGTGAAAACCCCACGCGGAGCAACGAGCCCTGGTATCAATCAGCACGACGAGCCCTGAGTGCCTCACATGGGTTCTGCTGGGATGTACATACCAGCGGTGGTGGATACCCGGTAACTGGAACCCACACTACCGTAACCATCCACAACATGAGCAAGGTGTCCATTCGACGATCAAGGGTATGTACCATCAACAGTGAAAGTTACAAGGCTCGGCTTCATTTCATAGATTCAGTCTGAGTAAATCTAATCATTTCCCAAGCTGATGCTCTGGGCATTGGTGATATTCGGCATCTCATGCCGAGGCGGAGTCTAAACTTTGTCACTCAGCATTATCAACAACTAGCCGACCAACCACACCAACGCCCACCGTGCCCAATCGTGCACCACTGATAAGCACGTCCGCATCCACATTAATAGCGTCAGTGACATCCCCGAGGGCCCAATTCAGCAAATGACAACATGGACCCCGCGCGACAACGTTCGCGAGATGATGGACTGAGGTCGAAAGTAGACTACGAATGCGACCACGAACACTGGCGCTGCCGAAAGGGCGGCGGAATATGTCGGCACTGCGGACACAGCCTGCCCAGAGTGCATCACCTGACGTCTGCGAGCATTTTCAGGGGTGTGATATGCTCGCTTGTAACCGGTGCGGGCGCGGCCGTCTGCAAAATAAAAGTGGTTTGGTCAGAGGTAGGTGGGCTTGATGACGATGCTTTTTCTGAACGAGGCAGGCCCGGGGACGTTCCAGTCCTCTTGATTCGGTGAGGTCCACCAAGTTGAGTGTACGTACACGCCCGAGCAACATTCTTAAGCCAAATGCTTCCTTTAGTTCCACCCTTCATTTCAAACGGACGGTGATGCTCACACTCTTTAAGAGCATCCCGAATCACTTTAGCGATGCGGTCCAGCCCACAGGGTTACCAAAGTCATTCAGCGATACATTGCCCCGACTATCTTGCTTGACAAGGTTAGTCCCGCGATCACACTGGACTGAGCAGTTGAACGAGTAATGGATGCGTTATCTATAGTGACCTCGTAGAGTTTCATTCACCAACACTATTTGTCGACGGATTGCTCAATGGCACTGCTGAAGCAAGCGTCAGGGGTGTGAACATATTCTGGAGCGCGACTTCAGAGTCAGCAATGAACGTTGACAAACACTCGGTAAGTATCAGACTAGCAGGCATTGCATTTTTACCACGCAACTGCCACAAAATGCATACCAATGTGTCGCAGTGGTGGTGGCTGAAAAATGGGGGCCCCATCGACATCTCCATCGAGCCAAAGGGATCAACACAGTGACTAAACTGACATCTCAATGCTTGTACTCATCCCACCATGATCCGTCGAGCAGCCGGACCCGCGAACGCATGGGCAGTCGCTGAAGAAACAGACGAAACGACGACCAGGAAGAGAAGAGAAAGCGAGAGCAACACAGTCGAAGCAGAACACAGACCATGCGAGCCGGTGCAAATGAAGAGGGCCAGGTACAGCCTAGGAAGTTCACCGACGCAGTCAACAGCCCTTGAACATGGCATCCATCCTGTCTGGTTCGACACGGGTCCGAGGCAAGACCCGTTTCTACACTACGAAGCCCCCGAGGAAGAGCTAGGTCGCATCGGCCACTCTATCAACATGGCTGATGGCTGACCACTCCTGTATAGCCCGTCTACGAAAATCATGGACGTCGCCGGTGTACGACTATTTTGAATCGACGCCCACCATCGCGACGTCAGTGGAAGGTCGGCGCTTCGACCAGTTCAAATGCAAGGCACCCAACTGCGGGGCGATTGTGCGACGCTTTTTGGATGTAAAGGATAGGACGACGGCGAGCTTGCGTAGACATTTGAGTATATGCAAGGGCATGCACGCGTTTTCCAGTGCTGCGGGTCCTTCGAGTGAGGTCCGCACCAATGCGACGGGACCTCAACGGAAAAACACTGTTCCCACAGTTTACAGTCTTAAGAAGGACGCTGTTCGTGCCGAAACCCGGTGTGTACTTCATGTTGGTTGCTGGGTCGTGGGGTACTTGCTAATGCGAGGTTGCAGGTTGGTAATGGTACTTTGGGTCACCGAGGGTCTGCACCAAATCGATATTGTCAAGGACCGTGGCTTCCAGTTCCTGATGAGGATCGGTAGGCCCGAACACCATATACCTTCCTTTGAGACAGTGTCGCGTGACGTGAGAACGGTCTTTGTGCGGACCCGCCAACAGATAGCGAACAGGCTCAAGGTTAGTCTATCGATGCAATATCAACTCTCCAGCGATAATAACAAAGAGGATTAGAAATATGAAGGGAAGATCAACCTTTCGATGGATACTTGGACTTCGCCGAGCCACCGTGCATATGCCGCATTTTCAGCACATATCGAACAAGACGGGGTACCCAAGTGTTTTCCATTAGACATCGTGGAGGTTCCAAAGGTGGTAAACTTGCTGTAACACATTTGCACGTATTTCTGACGATGCGACCTCAGTCCCACACAGGAAGGGAGCTTGCCGAGGCATTTGCAAAAGTTATTCAAGCCTTTGGAATCTCCGATAAAGTGGGGAGACATTTTTTTCGCATTTACCCGCTGCTGATTTCGATAGATACTGAGTGTGACTTGTAACAACGCATCGAGCAAGGATGAAATGGTGTTCGCGCTTGAAGAACGGGTGTCTGCATTCGGAGCGTCCCGACGGGGGGGATGCTTCTTGCACACTGTAAACCTTGTGGCCAGATCGTTGATCCGTCAGTTTGACATGGCGCGGGAGGATGCGGATGCAGCACCTACCACGAGTGAGGCGCAAAAGCAAGAAGAACCAGACGGACTGACCGAGGACGTTGAATACGACGAGGAGGCTGAAGGAGAGGTTGAACATGATAACGAGGAAGGTTGGATAAATGAAGTGGCCTTGTTGAGTAAGGAGAACCATGCAGAATTGCTGACTGCAATCCACCCGATGAAATTGGCACTGACAAAGGTAAGCCGTGAGTAGCAGGTTTGGGACTTGCTGCGATACTAACCGTTTTCTATAGATCCGTACATTGGCCTTCAAATTGACCCGTTCGACGACTCTCCTGCCGTCCGCGTGGAAGACGACTTTGACGGAGCTGAACCTGCCTACCACCGTGATGCCACGCGATGTTGCCACACGGTGGAACTCTACCTACGACTTAATTAGGTATGCTCTCGACCATAGGATGGCCGTCGAGCAGATAACTGGAAGGAACGATCTGAGTCTAGAGGAGGTAAGGTTAGTGGACAGCGAGTGGAAGCTCCTCCAACAGCTCTGTGACGTCCTCAAAGTGAGTTGTGCTTTGGACCAGTAGTCGATCTAGGCGTGCAGACAATTGGTTACAATCTACTCTAGGTTCTAAAGGACGCTACCCTGTATTTCGCTCGTCCAGTGTCCAGTGTCACCATGGTCTTGCCGGCTTTGGACCACATTGACAACGTCCTCATTGGACATTCTCGCAAGGATCTTGATCCTTCCCTTCGTGCTGCCCTCAAAACAGCTAGGAAGACCCTGGATCGCTTCTCCCAATTCACATGTGACTCCAGGGTGTACTTTATTGTTATGGGTAGGTACATTATTTCGCGACATTTCATGCGGTTGCTAAAAATATGCAGCTCTCCATCCTCGATACAAACTAGCCTACTTCAGGTCTACTGGCTTGAATGACGAGGGGATCTCAGCAGTTCGACAGCTCGTCGAGCAAGAGTTTGAGTTTTTCTACTCAAAAGACGCCGATGCGCAATCACCGGACGGTGTAGACAGCGAAGACGGTGTTCACGAGAGCACTGACACCGAGGTACGTACGATGGACGTTTGGGACAACAACTCAACAGACTTGTGTACTAGCCCTCCAACATTTTTGACAACCTCGTTGCGCTCACACGGCGCAATGCCGCCAATGTCAACCTCTCAGAACTGGAGCGATACCTTGCCAGCGATGTGGAGCGTGTCGACGACGCCCTTGCTTGGTGGCACGAGCGCCGTAAGGTCTACCCGCAACTTTCGCGCATGGCGTTAGACTATTTGACAGTTCCTGGCGAGTACTTGTACGATGAGCTCTGTTTCTACGCCTAACCACGATGGTTGTGTAGCAACGTTGTGCAGTGTCGAGCGGGTGTTTCGCCGTGCGCGCAGCCTCCTTTCGCGTGGACACGCCCATCTTTGTTCTCCGTCGACGCGTGCGCTGTTGTGCCTCGGGAGTTGGATTGAGCTCGAGGTGGTCGCGTCTGCGGATCTCGAGTATGTGTCAAGGCTTCCCGACGTTGTGGGACAGGAAGGCGAGCTACAAGAGGGGTGGGATGCAATTTCCAAGTAACATACGGGCGAGCACATTTGTTTTGTGTGACTTGGGTCAGCCAGATCCAACCTATATTCGTTCTACTCGATACACATGATGAGAAACATGATTTGAAGATGTACAATCCGGTCTAGTAGTCTGACATATGGATACAACATGACTACCAGGTTAGCCATAACCGGAAACAAGAGTACGGAGTCCTGTCATGTCTTACCATTTGAACGTGAATAAATAGGCATGTACACCTTTTCGAACCAAATATTCAACCATCAGGAAAAGGCATACCTGCCGAACAGTAGTAAAAAGGCAGTCACTATCGGAGGGTACGGGCCGCGTTCGAAGGCAACTTGAACTGCTTTCCTATGAGGACCGCAGAGGATACTACTACATCGCGTCGGTACTGGCAAGTCCAAGCATATACGGTCGATTCAGAGTATCGAGTGGCCGCATCATCGTGGAGGAGGTACTATGGAAATAGCACATGCCTGACGTCCATTTCCACTACCTCGTTAAACATCTGACCATCGTGGTACCCCCTTTTCCTCAGAAAAATGTTGGGGGTTGTCTGAGTCGGTGCTCACTCGCATCCTCGCCATTTGACTCGAATAAATGTGACCTAGTACTTCTGGTTTTTACAGCAGTGCGTGCGAAACTACTAGTGGCAAGCAGTGCGTGGTCAACGGTACCGGTAGGACTCTGGCCACCAAACCAGGTCCCCTAGTACCACGTTACTACTTCGTCGAGAGCAACATCAGGCTTGTGGAATTCCTATTCTCACTAGGATATCATGCCCGCGTGCGTCCACTGTGTGGAAAGGACAAGGCGCGCAGGTTGGGCACGGATTAGTTCATGGTTAGAGGTAAATCGACTCCGCACGCCAGGGCGAGGAGCTACTAGATCCCAGCGTGCACCGAACTTTGTCCCTAGAGGTTCATGCGGGTCGGCTCCACATACTAGAAGGCCCTCGGTCCAAGTGCGGTCTAGACTCGCTCCTCACTGCATCCGCATGTCTCACACGTTGCAGCTTATTCGGCTCTCACCCTCGTACTGTACGCCCTTCTCTCTCATTCGCAAGAAATACACCCAGCCAAGTTCAAAGTACGAATCTCATCATGTATGTGCTACTACCATGTTCTTGTGGGGAATAATATACTGATCGTGGTTTCAAGGGCCAAATCGGTCACTATTCAAGGTATGCCTGTAATCCCGAGCCTTTTATTCTATGCGACTCAGCTCGTTTCCAGATATCGAACTTCACTCTCAACAGAGTAGAAGAAAGTTCCTTCCAAACAGAAGATACTACGTCCAGTTGTCTGTTGGCGATGTTTTTTGGATCACACCCACGGCTAAGGAAAAGGATAAGCGTACCAGCTGGCCAGAAAAACTGTTTTTGTTCGTCATCGCGCCTTTTTGCTTTACTGAGCATACTGAATGTCGACAGTGGAGGGGACGATGCGTCCGTCTTACTCGTGAATATTTACCAGAAAAACCAAATTTCCCAGGATAAGCTCGTTGGAACTCTCGCGCACACGTTCGAGGAAGTAACAGGAAAACTAAATAATAACAGTATGTATGACCTCTATTGGATGCGTTTCATTGATGTGACGCTTGTGATGATAGTCTTTGAGGAACACCTCTGCAAGAATATGTCCGATGGGACCGATCTCTCGGATCTCACAATCAAATTTGTATTCACTATTCAGGCAGCCATTGTGGAAAGGGTTCAAACTACTCCCGTTGTCAACCAGGTGACAGATGCAGTTAGCTCACTCGCGCCTGCTGCTTTAGAGGAGGTCCCAGCTACCGCCACTGTCAACCAAGTGACAGACACAGTTAGTCTGCTTCTGGTCGCTGCTGAGGAGGAGATCCAAGTTACCACCATTGTCAACCAAGCGACAGAAGCAGTTCGTGTGCTTCCGGCCGCAGCTGAGGAGATCCCAGCTACCACCACCGTCGACCAAGCGGCAGATACAGTTAGTCCGCTTCCAGCCGCCGCTGTAGACATGGTTCAAGCTACGGCCGTTATCCACCAGGCAACAGGTACAGTTAGTCTGCATCCGGTCGCCGCTGAGGAGGAGATCCAAGTTACCACCACCATCAAGCAGGCGATGGAAGCAGTCCGTGTGTTTCCGGCTGCAGCTGTAGAGGAGATCCCAGCTATCACCACCGTCAACCAAGTGGCAGATGTAGTTAATCCGCTTCCGGCCGCTGCTGAAGAGGAGATCCAAGTTACCACCACCATCAACCAAGCGACAGAAGCGGTTCGTGCGCTTGGCCCCACTTCTGCGGCTATTGGTCTTCTTGCAACGGCGATCGATACTAGCACAAACGTTGTCACGGAGGTACAGACATTCGAGTCTACGTGGGGTGTCCTGTTGAACAGAGTGGAGCTGTTTGACTCGATCGTAACTGATATTGCCACGGTATTTCGTGTCCTTCCAGATCCAGATTTACTCTCCATCTAAACATTGACTCACAGATTCATCCGTATGCTTCAATGGCGTGGTCCATATTATCGGCAGCGAACAAGGCTCGTCTATTTGTGCTCTCACTGATCGATATTGATGGTCCATGCAGGTGTTGATAAGTCAAAAAAATCGCGACGAAAAGATCATTCGCCTAGCTGGCACGATGTGCGACGTCTTCTCATTTGTTAAGGACGCGGAGCCATTGAAGAAAATCAAGGCGCACGTGGGGATCATCACACTCTTACTCAGGCAAGTAGCTGAATGTGGCCGCTTCATCACCGAATATACGAAACCAAAGAGCTTCTGTTCGTTGTCGTAAAACTTAATGTTCATAGTTCGAGCACTGATATTTACATCCAGGGACCCGTACTGTGAAATACACTATCTCTGATGTTGATGCAAGAATCATGGGCTACGAGAACAAGTTGCGGGAGCTCAAGACTGCGTTCCTGGAGGGTGTTGCACTCCACACTGACATCACTGTCGTTCGTATGGTGGACATCGTGGGGAACTTGGGTAGGTGCCATCCTTTTTGGTCCATGGTTCAATGCTCATGGGACGCAGTGGAATCTGTCGACCTGAACGACATGACATATGTCCGAGAAGCTAGATATGTAGAGGAAAAAGGATGCTTGCCTGGCACTCGCGAGCTACTCCTGCGGGAGATTTGCGACATTTTGAACGATCCTTCTGAAGACACACCACGAGTGTGCCTCCTCACTGGGGTGGCTGGGTCGGGCAAGTCTGCAGTGGCTCATTCCATCGCTCGACTGTACGATGAGCATAGAATGCTCGGTGCCTCATATTGCTTCTCCAGCACCAACGTTGCAAGACGGAATGCGAGCAACCTCTTCAGCACCATCGCACGTGGCCTCTGCGACCACGATCCACATTTCAAGTCTGCCCTATGGGCGATTGTGAAAGACGATCGGGGTCGACGGACATCGACATCACCATCGGAGCAATTGAAGCAGTTCATCATTGAACCTTACAAGCGCCTCGACATCACTGGGCCTCAGTTGGTGATCGTCATTGATGCTCTCGATGAATGTGGAGATCGGGATAGTCGTCGAGCACTCTTAGAAGCAATCTCAAAACAAATTTCCAATGACGCACTGCCGACAAACCTCCGCTTCCTCATCACGGCTCGTCCGGAGAGTGACATCGTCGCCAAACTTCCGTCTGGTCCCCGCTTGACTCATAAACTCATGGGAGACATTCCAGGAAAGACGGTTGATGAAGACCTCGAGAGGTTCATTAGTCACTCCCTCGAGGAGCACTGCGAACTCAACTCATTATGGCCCAACCGAGAGTGGTGCCGACTTCTCGTTCATCACTCACAGCGTCTTTTTCAGTGGGCCGCAACTGCATGCAAATTTATTCAGGAAGAAGGAACAAATCCCCGCAAACAACTAAAATTACTTTTGCAGACTGACGAGGGTGGCCCCGTTCAGCCACTAGACAAGCTATACACCACTATACTAGGTCAGCTGTTCACGGATAAAACTCGACGATCATTTCTGGATGTGATGGCGGTCATACTTGCGCTGCGCGAACCGCTCTCTCTTACTTCTCTCTGTGTGCTGTTTGACTTGAATGAAGACCTGGATCTGAAATACATCATCAAGCCAATGGGATCACTGTTGGATGGGGTACTTGACAAGGAAAAGCCCATCCGCCCACTCCACACATCATTTCGTGACTTCTTACTCGATGAGACTCGTAGTTCGACCTTCCATGTTCACATCTCATCCCACCACTCCCTGTGTCTTGGCCAAGCATTGTTGACATGCATGCAAAGCATGCTCAAGTTCAATATCTGCAACCTCAAGAACCCCCAACTCCATAATAATGCTGTTTCTGACCTTGCCCTTCATGTGAAGGAAGCCATTCCCCCTCATTTATCATATTCATGCCAATACTGGATGGACCACCTGCAACATACTCCCTGTACACCAAAATTGTTGAATCAAGTTACCTCATTCTTCAAGGGTTTCTTTCCATTCTGGCTTGAAGTCATCAGCCTCCTCTCCCTGTCCTCTCCACTGTCTTCTCTTTTGTCTGCACAAATGACCTGCTCTGCTCTAAGCACTTGGGCCAAGGTGAGTGAAATGATGATCACCAACAAGGTGTGCTCATAAGAGGTGAACACCAGAACCAAGAGGTAGCCACATTAGCTTTGGAAGCATCCAAATTCATTCAGGTGTTTTCACCTGTCCTGAAAGAATCTACCCCCCACTTGTACTTATCAGCTATGCCCCAGACTCCAACTAGCTCACCACTCTGCAAACTCTGGGTTGACCATCTTCAGAAACATGCCTCCCTTTCCTCTGTACATCCAGCTACCTGGCCAGCAGAGGTTCATACCTTGCAAGGACATACAGATTCTGTCAGTTCTGTTGCTTATTCCCCAGATGGCAGACACATTGCCTCTGGCTCACAGGACAAGACCATTAGGGTTTGGGATGCCATCACTGGTCAGATTGTGGTGGATTCATTCCAGGGGGATATGGACAAAATCACTTCTGTTGGCTACTCTCCAGATGCCAAGCATATTGTCTCTGGCTCATTTGACAAGACCATTAGAGTTTGGGATGCCATCACTGGTCAGATTGTAGCAGGTCCATTCCAGGGACACACAGATTGGATCACTTCTGTTGCCTATTCTCCAGATGGCAGACACATTGTCTCTGGCTCACTTGACACAACCATCAGGGTTTGGGATGCCATCACTGGTCAAACTGTGGCAGGTCCATTCCAGGGGCATAGAGATAGGATTAGTTCTATTGCCTATTCTCCAGATGGTAGGCATATTGTCTCTGGCTCATGGGACAAGAGCATTAAGGTTTGGATTGCCACCACTAGCCATGGTATGGCAGGTACATTCCGGCATATATCTAGGATCACTTCTGTTAGCTACTCCCCAAATGGCAGGAACATTATCTTTGGCTCATGGGACAAGACCATTAGGGTGTGGGATACCATCACTGGTCAAACTGTGGCAGGTCCCTTCCTGGGGCATACACATAAGATTAGTTCTATTGCCTATTCTCCAGATGGCAGGCATATTGTCTCTGGCTCATGGGACAATACTATTAGGGTTTGGGATGCTACCACTGGTCAGACTGTTATAGGTCCATTGAAGGTGCATACAAATATAATCACTTCTGTTGCCTATTCTCCAGATGGCAGGTATGTTGTCTCTGGTTCAGATGACAACATTATTAGGGTTTGGGATGCCACTATTCATCGGACTATAGAAGAGCAATCAAATGGGCACAAAGAAAAGATCAGATCTATTGCATATTCCCCAGATGGCAGGCACATTGCCTCTGGCTCAAATGACAAGACTATTAGGGTGTGGAATGCCATCACTGGTCAGACTGTGGCAGGTCCATTTAAGGGGCATAAAAACACAATTACATCTGTTGCCTATTCCCCAGATGGCAGGCATATTGCCTCTGGCTCAAATGACAAGACCATTAGGGTGTGGAATGCCATCACTGGTCAAACTGTGGCAGGTCCAATAAAGGGACATAAAAAATTCATCACTTTTATTGTCTATTCCCCAAATGGCAGGTACATTGCCTCTGGCTCAAATGACAAAACCATTAGGGTTTGGGATGCTATCACTGGCCAGACTATAGCAGGTCCATTCTGGGGGCATACAGATGTGATCAATTCCATTGGTTATTCTTCAGATGGCAGGCACATTGCCTCTGGCTCAAATGACAAGACTATTAGGGTGTGGAATGCCATCACTGGTCAGACTGTGGCAGGTCCATTCCAGGGACATACACATAGGATTAATTCTATTGGCTATTTTTCAGATAGCAGGCATATCATTTCTGGTTCAAATGATAAGACCATCAGAGTTTGGGATGCTATCACTGGTCAGACTATGACAGGTCCATTCCAGGGACATACACATCAGATCACTTCTGTTGCCTATTCTCCAGATGGCAGTCATATTGTCTCTGGCTCTTCAGATGAGACCATTAGGATTTGGGATACCACCACAGGTCAAACTGTGGCAGGTCCATTTAGGTGGCACAAAGGCTCTGTAAACTCTGTTACATATTCCCCAGATGGTAAGTATATTGCCTCTGCCTCTTCAGACTTTTCTATAATTGTATGGAGGGTAAAGGAACTTTTTTCCTTGAGTTATATAAATATAGATGATGATTGGATTCTGTCACCTAATGGTGGTGTTCTAAGCTGGCTTGCACCTTGGAACAGGAACATCTATCTTCCTATACATTCTTTGGTTATATCTTCTCATGGTGTTTACACTATTGGAGTTCATTGTTCTTTGTTTGAAGAGCCTTGGCTTTCTTGTTGGAAGTAATGTTTTATATTTCTTGTATCTATAGCAATTAATGATTTTCTTCAAATAGACTATACTAAACTCTTGTGGCATTTTTGTTAGCTGGGTTGCTTTACCTTATCTGTATACAACAATTTACCAGCTGATGCCTGGCTTCTGTCTTCATCCCCTTCTTACCATGTACTTCATTGATATGCCCCACATTCACCAAGTATGTGAGTAAAGGACATGTTAGCTAAGCATCAATACACCTGTGATGGAAGGCAAGTGTGATTAACATCTGCTAGTGTTTGTCTGCCACTCCATATGTGAGGAGCCACATTTCATTAAGCACTAAGCTGTATCTATATAGATCTCAGATAGGGGGTTCTTTGGTCAGCTTTGGTCTTGTCCTTGTCTGGTGGAGAGAGCATTAAGGATGAGGTGTGGATGGAAGGATCAATGATGAATTCACCAGAGACTGAGGTCCAGCTGTTGGCAAGGAAAAAGTTGGTCAGTCTCATTATGGTCCATGAAGAGGATTGGTTTGAAGTGGTCATTGTTCTTATTTGCTTTAAATGAGTAAGTTGGAGGAGGCTTCTCCAAAAGAAAGGTGGGTTTGGGACATGTTTGGATGTGATGAATTACCTCATCAGGAGCAGCCTCAAGTTTGGTCTTGGTGTCTAATGGCTGTTTGGATGCTTTGAAGAAGAGCACTTGGGCTTGCTGTAGACCATCATCAACAGTGATGTTTGCACCACCTTTCCTCCAATTCTAATGGCAGTCAACTTCAACCTGTACTACATGAAAGGTTGGAACATTGGAGAGACTCCTGCAAGGGGGCATTTTGATGAATATTCTCAGGCATACAGTGATTGGCAACCATAACCAGAAACAAAAGGTCAAGTACCAAGCATTCTGCAGAACAGTGGTAAAATCTCAGCCACTACCCATGTCCAGGTGCAACTTGAATTGCTTCTTCAATTTTGGTGTCCCTCTTGATCATACAGATGATTCAGAGTACCAAGTGGACTGCATGATCTCAGATGCAGTAGTAGAAGGGTGTACATGCCTGGACCAAGGCATGTACACTCTTTCACCACGACATCCAAAAGGTATTAGTCTCCTTTTTTCGCAGCATTCACTAGAAAAATGGTAGAAGGAAATGAGAAGTTGTGCAAGAGTCAGTGCTCACCTTCATCCTCGCCATGAGATCCAAAGCTGGTAGTGTAAGCATTACTACTGAACTTGCTCGTACCATGTTGATCATCACACAGGTACCGCTGAGGGTGAGGAGTTCAAGGAGAGTATCTCTAGGACTCCAGCCACCATTCCAAGACCCTTGCCACCACGGATGACAACTCACGCCAAGTCATTGCACAGATTTCCTGAGCCAAAGTTGATAGACGAACCTCCTTGTCGTGGAATACTCGTCTAGATATTCCGACTGGTAACAGCTACCTGAAGCTTGGTCTCTGAAAGGATTGGTTGAGATGCACACCCAACAATCATGGCGAGGTGCGTCTAAAACTTCGAATGGCAGTCGTTCCCATGATACCACTCACTTTTACAATGACATGGCAAGGTCACAATGTCTTAGTATCTTGAATAGGGCAGCTTCCTTTACATCCAAGATGTCGCTTGAAGCCATCATCGTCAACCAAACGACAAATAAAAGCGACAGTGTTCAAGTCCGGGAATAACTAAACCCACAATGTGCCCCATACATGGACACCTCGATCGACGGTCGACTAGCCCTCCGGCTCATCCTTGCCACGCCGTGTTCTCGGCATGCCATCGTCACCATCACTGGCCACAGATTTGTCCACCTCGACCTGTACCGTGAGCGTCGGGTCCATCTCGGCAAAAAGTCAGAAATGCCACGACCATAGTGTACCAAGCGTCCAGCTACCGACGGCGCCCTCACCGTGCTCCGCGGACTCGCAAAGACAGGTCCTAGATGATACGACCCACTCACCGTGCCACCGTCCGTTACCACAGGGTGCCGCTTGAACAAATCATGCACGATTAGGTTGGCGAGCACGGTGTGCAGTAGAGAGGGCAAAGCGGAAAGTAGAACGCTGCATAAATCAGCGTATCCTTGTATACGAGGATCTGGGCGGCAGTGTTGAGGTGACGACGCCTGGTAAGGCCAGGAAAGAGGCGCTTACCAACACGAGGATAGGACCGTCCAGGTCCCGGTGTTGATGGTGAGCTTTCGGAGGATGGTGCGGGATCCGGCATGTCTTTGTGAGTCAAGATGGCACCTGTCTGATGGTTGCTGACAGTCTGAGCGCGTGCTCACGACTTTGCACGAGCAAATAGATCAACCCTGCAGCAATGGTCAGGTCTGCACAGGCAGCTACGGCTCGTGTTGCGGTGAAGATGCCCTGGATCGTCATCAAAAGATCAAAAGGTCACTCTCATTCCTTGGTGCTCCAAACACATACTGCTGGTGCTGCAGAGACAAGCTCTGCGGCATTTGGAACGATGATGCTTGCCCAGCAATGAGTGACATGAACGGCCTTCTAGTCATTATTGACAACATCCTCATTGGATACTCCCGCAATGATCTTGTTCCTCTTATTCGTGCTGCCCTCAAACAGTTAGGAAGACTCTGGATCGCTTCTCCCAATTCACATGCGATTCTAGGGTGTACTTAATTGCTATGGGCAATAAATTATTTCGCGCTGTCTTTACTGCCACTAAAACCATACAGCTCTTCACCCTCGATACAAATTAGCCTATTTCAAGTCCACTAGCTTGGGTGACGAGGGGATCTCAGCAGTTCGACAGCTCATCGAGCAAGAGTTTGAGCTTTTCTACTCAAAAGACGCCGATGAGCAATCACCGGACGATATAGACAGCAAAGACAGTGTTCACGAGAACACTGACACCGAGGTACGTACAGTGGACATTTGGGACAACCACCCAACAGAGTTGTGTACTAGCCCTCCGACATCTTTGACAACCTCGCTGCACTCACACGGCGCAATGCCGCCAATGTCAACCTCTCAGAGCTGGAGCGGTACCTTGCCAGCGATGTGGAGCGTGTCAACGACGCCCTTGCTTGGCGGCACGCGCACCGTACGGTCTACCCGCAACCCTCGCGCACAGCGCTAGACTATTCGACAGTTTCTGGCGAGTACTTGTACGATCGCGTCTCCGGACCCCGAATACGCGTCAAGGCCTCCCGATGGAAGAGGCCGAGCTACAAGAGGTATGGGATGCATACGGGCGAGCACAATTGTCGTGTGTGACTTGGGCTAACCTACATTGTTCTACTCGATACACTGAGAAACATGGTTTGAAGAAACACAGTTCGGTCTAGTAGTCTGATTAAAACAGCACGATCACCTTCAAGGAGCAGTTTGTAGGACCCCAACCACTACCCCAGGATCCTCATCACCAGACGGCTCATACTTTGTCGAGACTCGAGAGCAACAACAGACCCGTTTGAAAGCCCGGTGGAATCCCCAGTCTCACCGAGCCATGTGGGGCCATTGCACTCAACGCAAAGGGCGTGGCGTCTACTGTACGTTCACATCAGCCACGGCTCTGTACGTGAAAAAGTTGGGCACAGATAGATCTGTGGCTCGAACTGGGTGTGCGAGGAGCCAGATCTCGGCGTTCACAGAGCCGTCTCTGGATCTCAGACAGAGGTATGCTTCCGTCTCGTCCTTGTCTAGCAGCGAAAGCGTCGAGGATGGGATGCAGAGAAAAAGATCGATGACAAATTCGCCGCGAATCAAATCATGTTCGTCGCAAGGAGGAGAAAGCTGGTCGGTTGAGATCGGTTTGGAGGGTTTTCGGCCTCGATGATGGTCGAGAGGTCAGCACCCAACGGCGGCCCAGGTGATGCTACAAGGTAAAACTATACTCAAATAAGCGACACGTCCAGAGTACATACCATGATACTCTTTGCTCTTTCGGGACGATAGACTCGAGTCAGAGGCAGACCTGTTGAGGTCGCAACTCCGCTGGTAGGCCACCATTTTTTCCTCAAAATTCTCGCTGGGTCTCGCAATGGCAATTGCCGGGGTATGCACCGTTTCTTGTAGAGGTGGGCGAGGGGCCGAATTTTTTCCATCGTTTCCTATCCGTCGCAGGGATTCAAAGTTGACGAAGTATGGGCGGGGCTGGGTGGTGGATTTTAATGTCTTCGCCGGCACAAAAGGGAGCGAGTGACGAATCGACCGAAAAGATGGGATGGAAGACAGAACGGGGAAAAGGTACAGATGCACTGGGAGTGGGTTGGCTTGTGCCCTCCGACTTGCGAGGGAGCTGGGAAACAAGAGACGTCTGAGAAATGGGAAATGTCGACGGGATGGAAGCCAGGAAGGCCTCAGAAGAGAAGAAAAAGAAGACGGTTGTGTTGGACGGTCAACATGCAGGGGAG
>JBBPTN010000484.1:0-15787 GCA_038094075.1 Xerocomus spinulosus
TGCCCTCGTCTCCGTCTTCGTGGGGGGTGATGGTGGTAGTGCGTCATTGCGCTCCCCTCGTCGCCGTCGTTGTCGCCGTCGTTGTGGTGGTGGTGCGCTGTTGCGTGTCTCTCGCCCTCGCAGCCGTCTTCGTGGTTGTGATGGTGGTACGCCGTTGCACTTCCTCGCCCTCGTTCCCATCGTAGGAGTGGTAATGGTGTGCCGCTCCCGTCGGCTTCGTCATGGTGGTGGTAGGAAGGCCCCCACAGGCCTTGTACTCATTGTTGTGAAGGGATTGTAAAGGCCCGGAGACGCCGCGACACGGAATGGAGGTAGTCAGAAGAGACGACTTAGTGAAAACTAAAATCCCAACTTACGATCATGTGACCACTGACCAATGGCAGACTTTTCCCAAGTCCGCGCGATAGTTCGCCAAGTTCGCTAAGTACGGATAGTCGCTAATCCGGGTGTTAGTTTCCTGATGCTGCATCACATGAAACAGATATACATGGTGCATGAGAAGCAAAGTCAATTTTTGCTTATTAAGCCTGTCATTGTCTCCCCCATAATGCCTGAACCTAAAGGTCCAGGAATGCATCGTGATCATCATCAGTACACAGGGTAACCTTTCACTACGAAAAGTAAACATTATTGATCCTGAGTGTGGAGCGTAAAACGTGATGGTAAAAAAAGATCGTGAGCAGAACAAAAAGAAAAAAGACGGTAGCGTAGTCGATGATGCGCCCGCGCATTCGATATCCATGCAGAGAAAGCCCAAGCGTCAGAGCGTGTATCTGAACAGGGGACTTTCGTCGCCCATGGTACTAAACTGGTCCCTCTGAAGGTCCGTGATCTTGTACATGCGGCATGCTGCAATCTTCTGGTTGTTAATCCTGTTATAGTCCCACATCGCAAACGCCGACAAGCAAATCCTGTCCATCGATCAGTCCATCGTCATGTCACGATCACAACACAAGCACGTACGACATGGCCAGACAGCCGATCATCGTTCCGTGCCCCACACGGAAGTGTGGGAGATCGAAATAGATAAAAGACGCAAAGATACTGGGTGCATGTCGGCGTTGTGAAGGCAAGAATGTGGACCAGCTTACCCTCCTAGATTTCCCAGACCGTTTACCATTGCAATGACCACGCTGCGCTTTACTTCTCCTCCCGCATTGGAGCCAGCCCATACAATGTCGACAGGGATGGTTGGGAACACACCAGCTGTCGCAAGTACGGCACCCAGATATGATACAGCAGGGCCATTTTCGGCGCTGTATAGGATGGAATACCCCGCCAAGGAAACAGATGCCCCAACCATCATGAACGGTCCACGAATATTGTGTTTGTCGGAATAGATTCCGACAAGGACGGTGGTCACACACCCTACAAGGAAAGGAGGGACAGAAAGTAACTGTGCGTGAGCAGCGGAGTAACCAAGTTCATTAACAATCGTGGGTGTGAAGAGAGAGATTGCGTAGACAGGAGTGAGAACACTGACAATGCGAGCATATATCAGAGAGGAAGCCTGACGGGGTAGCGTGGGCAACGTACCCAAGGAAAATGCCCACTTGGACGTAAGTCTTGTAGTCCATAAGCGCCTGCAAAACGAATTCGAATTCAAAATGGGTCGCAAGGTTTTGAGAGTCATTCTGCAATAATCCAACAACTATGCATCTTTCGTCTTCCGTCAAGAAAGACGCTGTCTCTGGGTACTGGACATGAAACGATGAGCATATATGCGGACGCAGATGAGCATGGGGTACGCACATCTTGCACGAGGAAAAATGCTGCGAAAGCTGCAACTACCGTAGCTAAAGAAGCATTAGCATTACTTATCTCGCATGATGAACCAGACTTGCCGAGTCCTTCAAGGCAGAACTAACCAGCTTGTGGATTAGTACGTCATACGGATAGTCTAGGTTCGCTTACGATCCACTGCCAGCCATGAAGACCAAGAATACTGTCAAAAGAATATAGGCTTTGTGCCACAAAAGCTATTTCTGAAATGTTACATACCCATCCATTTTTTGGACAGCGTACCTTTGGTCGTGTGAGTATCATGCTGCACGAAACCTGAGAGTACGCACGCGAGGATACCACCACAAACACCTGCAGTCGTCGCGGAAGAGAAAAATAATGCAACACGTTTTGCTCGACTTGCACGAGGATACCACAACGAGAGGTAATAGTTCACGCCAGGGAACAATCCAGCCTCTGCAAGGCCAAGGAAAACGCGCGCGCTATAGACATAGAACGGTGTCAGTGGGTTGGGCTAAAAAATACATGACACCCACTTACAAAAGAAGCCCTTGGTAGTTCCTCACAAAGCACATTAGTGTCATGACTAAACCCCATGCAATCATTATGGTAGGTACTACGATCACAACCTTGGTCAGGAGAGAATAGACAGGGAGAAAAACAAACCTACTCCATCTGGATGGTCGAAAGACCTTTAAAATAATGTTTCTATTCAAGCATTAGCATATAGGATGTGAATGTATTGCTCCGGCTTACGATGGGACCTCTGCAAGACTGTATAGGACCTGAGGAAGGATCAGACATAGGCCAAACGAGCGAACAGAAAAATCCGCACAAAAAAGACAGCAGCAGCAGTGTTATACCTGAATCCACTGAGATGTAGGCTTTCCGCCATACCAGCTACCCTGGCGTTGCCTAATTACGGTATAAGCCCTGATACCCGATGTTAATACGTCAAATAATTACCGATGTTCATACGATCTCTTAAGTATACTTATCTGTCAGATATTGAGCAGGAGGGATGATCAGGGCTGCTCACAGAAACGCGAAAAGGTATAGCAAAGAAACAAGGGGAAGGAGATGCCAGTCGAGTTTTCGCAGTAACCTAGCATACTCTGCACGGCTTATTTCGATGATGGTGGAGGCCGATTCTGCGCTTTTAGGACGGACAGTCATGTGTAGTGTTGAACTGGGTGCAATAGAAGGGAGGGGAAGAATGGAATCTGGAATTAGCGGGGCACTCCGACGGTTTATAGTACCGGCGGGTATAACTAAAATACATCGCTTCAACTGTTGACCGGATATTCCGTCGGTTCGGAAATGTACTGACGCTGCAGTTTGTTGATCCAGATGAAACAAAGACCTACTATCTCCCAGGAAATAGGTTCCCACGGCGGACGTAGCAATCATGGTTGGGACGTTCGAAGAGCCTCAAATTGGCATACGGGTCGTTATGGATCTTCGCACAGCCAGATGAAAATAAGTGTTTGAGATCGTGGATGCGTACACCTCGCTGGAAGCATCGTAACTCTGAAGGACGTTGCCCGTATAATTATCGCCATTTGGACTTGGATTGTGATAATCAACGGGTGGTTGTGACCTCCTGGCCGAGGAACCTTGCCTAACCGCATGACCTGATGTCATTACCTGTATCATTATGAGACCAGACGAGGGTTTATGTCAAATACAGCACACCCAACTTAATCGTTCGTAAGATCGCACCCTTGTTTGGCGTCACGGCCATCCGCGTGAACTCCATCGCCACCACTTGTTGACATCGCAGCAGAGATCGTCGGTCAGATTCTCGGGCAACCATCATATATATTGAAAACGCGCCACGAGGATCATCGGGAAGTTTCGAGAGCGCGTACTTGGGTGGTAATGAGCACAGCTTGTGTAACTGGCAGTCGAGGATGACATCTCCAGGGCGCGCAATACCGCGCACCTCGATAGAACGCACACGAGTAGCCAAGACGGGAATGAGAGCAGGCAGCGTCGGCCTCCCGGAATGCTTCGGGGGGAAACAAAGAAACTGGCCGGAGTAGGGCTAGTCTCGTGTTGGTCGTCCCTTTGACAGGAAGACCATCATCCACTTTCGCTCGAGGGGACTGCATATGTGTACAGCGGTCGCACCACTTGGATGAACCACTGATGATGTCTGTCCTACTTCAGTAGTTCATAGCAAAACTTGCGCGTTGCCTTTGTGCAGGAGCACACAAACCAACCGAGAACCATCGACATCAACGAGTGCGGTTCTCCGCAGCTTCTGATTGTGGCGCTTGCGACGCGGTAACGCGGACAGACGGTTCAAGCCTCTCTGTGTCACAAAAGCGCCCAGGCAAATGCTATGTGATCCGAGTCAGTTACCAGGCATCGGATCGTTTTGGAAGCGCGCACCAAAGTTGAGCCAGGACAGGCTTGCATACACAGAAAAGTGAAGAGTGAAAGAGACCCGATCAGCGTACCTCCAGCTCCGTGTTTGAACCTGACATTGATCCTACCCGCTACTCCCGCGTGGCAGATCGGGCCCAGTGCTGTTGCGGATGATCGACGAACTTTGGTTCTTTGATGTTTCACCCAAAGCAACGTTGGCAGACGCGATACGGTTGGCATTGACCTACCCACGCACTGGTAGTTTCCCCACATTTTCCCCTCGAGAAGTTCAGGTCATGGACTCACGCCACCCCCGCCAACGAGACAGGCTTGAGCTGAGTAATTCCGGTGTACAAGCTGCTTCCAGTGTGACGGCGCATACATGCACTGCGTGTGGCGACTGACCCGCTACGGCGCGTTGCGTGAGGTACGAACCACTCGTTCAACCGTAATACAACGTACCCCATGCACATCCACAGACCACTTCACCATGACAGCGTGTCCCCTGCATGACATTCCTATTCTCCCGTGCTGTATTGTTCAACAAGAAGGCCAGCTTCAAATCTGTTTATCGCAGCAGAGCGTATCAGAAGTCACAAAGGAACGCTTGCTGTTTCCTGAAAGATGACACGCAGAGCACTTGGTAGAGGTGTTTGCATAGTAGTCGTACAAGACAAAGCAAATGGTATACACGGAAGCAGAGCCACAAGCGGGCCGGCGGGGCCGCACACCCACTAGCCAAAAAATAAAAAAAAGAGGACACGGTGCAGGGTCAACACAAAGAAAAAGACGGGTACCAAACCAAAGATCATCGATCAAATGGTGTATCTGAATAAAGGACTCTCATCGCCCATGTTTCTAAACTCATCCCTCTGATCTTCAGTGATGCCACGCTGACGACACTGTTCCTCCTTCTGTCTATTGGCTCTGTTGCAGTCCCACATTGCAAACGTCGACAAGAGTATACTAATCATCGGGCAGGTCAGTAATATACATGGGTCGGAGCCCGACTGAACACGTACGTCAGACCCAGGGAACCCATCATCGTTCCATGGCCAACATGGAACCGCGGAGGATCAAAGTAAATAAAGGCCGCGCAGAACCTGTGTTTGAGCAGACTGTAGGTCCAGAGCCGAACAAACATACGAGACTTACGCGCCTAGATTGGCTATTCCGATGATCATGGCGATGACGACGCCGCGCTTCACATCCCCTCCGGCGTTAGAGCCTGCCCATACAATGTTGACGGGGATCGTCGGGAATGCACCAGCTGTCGCGAGTATGGCACCTGCATACGACACACCAGGTCCCTTTTGGGTGTATAGGATAATATATCCTACCAAGGAAACAAATGCCCCAGCAATCATGAACGGTCCACGGAGTTTGACAATGTCGGAATAGACCCCAACAACGACGGTGGCTACACAACCCGCAAAGTAAGGTGGGATCGAAAGTAGTTGGGCATTTGCGGCAGAGAACCCGAGTTCGTTGATAATGGTAGGGATAAACAGAGACAGGGAGTAAACGGGTATGACGACACTAAGAGCCCGAGGAAACTCAGAGGGAGTGCCTGGCACAGCACGACTAAAATCACATACCCGATGAACAATCCCGCTTGGACGTAACTTTTATAGTCTTTGAGGGCTTGTAGAACAAATCCGTATTCGAAGTGGGTTGCAAGATTTTGTGAATCGTTCTTCAACAACTCGATGATATTCTCTCTCTCGCTCTCTGTCAGGAATGATGCTGTCTCCGGGTACTTGACTTTGATGAGCATCTATGCCAGAGCGACTGGACATTCACACGCACATCGTGCATAAGGAAGAATGCCGCCGATGCTACAACTATCGTGGCTGCAAAAAGACGTCGATGCTTGGCCTTTGCCTGGTAAGAAACAAGACTGACCGAGTCCTTCGAGACAAAACTGCGTCAAAAATGAGTCTGATGAAGCACATACATGATATAAATTCACTCACGATCCATTGCCATCCACGAAGGCCACCGATGCTATCAGAGGGAAGGAGGATCAGCGGTGACGATCTCCGCTTCCACAAATAGCACGTACCCGTCCATTTTTTCGATAGCATAACTTTCATACTATGTGAGTCGCGTCTCGCAAGGAACGCAATAGAATGCTCACGCAAGGATGCCACCACAAGCACCTGCCGTCGTTGCAGCCGAAAAGAACAATGCAACCCGCCTCGCCCGATACGCACGTGGATACCACAATGAGAGGTAATAGTTCACGCCAGGGAATAACCCGGCTTCCGCAAGACCCAGAAATATGCGCGCCCTACATGAATGTGAACGAGGTGCAGGAAAGTATTCGTGGGCTTTACCAAACAAGCCCTTCGTAGGTCTTCACAAGGCACATCAGTGTCATTATTAGACCCCATGCGACCATAATTGTAGGCACTAGGTTCGCAGATCCGGTTAGAAGGAAATGAAACGAGATACAGATGACAGCCATACGCCATCTAGATGGTCGAAAAAGCTTCAAAATGATGTTTCTGCGCAAATGTTATCGTACAGAGCATGAGTATGCTGTTCAAACTTACGACGGGACTTCTGCAAGAATGTACAGAATCTAGAAAAGCGTCCGTCACACCATGTTTTCAAAAGGGAGAAAATATCCACACATAAAAGACAGCGGCAGCAGTGTTATACCTCAGTCCGAATAGATGGAGGCTGGTGGCCATACCTCCTACTCTAGCGTTACCTAAAAGTACGCTGTAAAGCACTGTGACACAACAGCTACGAAACACAGACCGATATTCAAACGATCTCTAAAGCAAAAGAGCGGCTTAAACACCCATTTAGCTAGACAGCAACGCAACTTACAGAAACGCCAGAAGGTATAGCAAGGTGACGAGCGGCAGGAGATTCCAGTCCAGTTTTCTTAGTAACCTAGCTTTCTCTGAAGGACTCGGTCCTAGGATGGAACGATCCTTTTCATTTCTGGCATCGACTGTATCTGCACTGTCACTGCTGAACGGAGGGGAACCCATCTGTGACAGGGAGATAAAAAGGGAGGAAAGACGAGGGGGACTAACGTTTATCAGTCGCTCTATCACTATATACCTCGAGTTCATGCTCCGTATCGTTCCGTTGGCTGAGAAGATCTGGTTTCAACATGTATGGTAAAGATAAACTGTTTGAAGACCTACTGGAGATAGGTAGGACATCCCAAATGGTCAACGACGTGCCACGCTCACATCCGCTGGTCCCTTGTGTGTATTGCTAGCGAGGATGCCGATAGTCATCTATGGTCGAAGTTTTTGGTGAGTATAAAGAACTCGAAAAACTCGAATACCATGTCCAAAGCGTGCAACGATTGAACATCGTGTGGGCTGGAAGAGGCAACGCGTCCTAGGCACCTGTGCGTTGCACGAATTTCAATATCCTGCTACTTACAGATACATACCCCATGCCTCATTGCAACTCTAATGATCATGCTTGTAAACACGAACCCATGGAGTACGCAAGAGGTACAGTACCTTTACACATCATGCTCAAAAGCGGGCTCTGAACAAGCTGTCAAGATTACTCGAACGGCGGGTTTGTTAGTGGCATTTGAGAGAGGTCCGCATTCAAATCGACAAAATGGTAACGATCGGTATATATAATACCAGGGTCACTACGGATTAAGACGGAAGATGCCGATTGACATTGCACATCCGCTTCTTTGGGCTTCCAGTAGATAAGAAAGGATCTGATTAAAGATGAGACTGATATCGTTTCAGGAAAGGGAGATGATATGAGACTCACAGAGATCGGCTGAAACAACAACTGAAGCACGTGCCCCATGACAAGGTGTTCAGGATCGCTCAAAGCCAACGCACCGTCTTTCCGGGTGACAAGAGGCCATTAATCAAGTTCACGGACCAATGTGTTGCATTGCGACCATGACCAATAGTACACCCCAACATGCGCTGGGGCACAGAACGTCAACCAGAGTATAGACCCCGTTGATCCAGTTCCCACCACGATCTTCCCAGAACTGATGCTTTGGGTCATTCCATCTGGCAAATATTTCAGTCCTAGCCTGGTCCAAAACCCATTTTCTCCGAATCCGTTTTAGAACCTATGGGCGGAAATGTGAGGTGAGCACAAAGGCAAAGATTGTGAATCCGGTAAATGATCTGAATAAAATACACCACGCTTGACAACACATTATCGAATGGCGGTTGTCGCATTTTGAGGTCTGTAGGTCCTCGAGTCCTCACATTTCCGACCGGAGAATAGATATGGATACGTCGTGTTGATGGAACGCGACAAAGTCATGGTGGTGGTCTCAACTCAGTTGACTCCTCAAATGTAGTTAGCAATTATGTAATAAAGGACATAACATAGGATAAGTTTCAGCGTTGTCTTTTGTACAATCATCGTTTACTACTACTACTACCTGTTGGCAGTTGTCATAATCCTTCAACGGGATACCCCACACTCGTTTAATCTGAGAAACTCTGTTTTAGTGTTGGACAGAAACAAAGTAGGTCGAATTCCACGCCTGCCAAGTCAATACATAACGCCCCTTGAAGGACCTCTGCCTTTGCGCCGTCTTCGATCTCGTGTGGCATCATTGAAGGCATTTACTATTTGAGGTGAAATATCTGTACTTTTCATTAGAAGCGGCATGAGGAGTTGCAGTTGCACCAGTTTCTTGAGGAGATAATACACCTGGGCCATGCCAGGTTGTTAAAGCACCTTTTACCGGTTGCGGAGCCCCACAACTTTACTTACCATCCCTCAGTACGCAAATTTAGAAGTTTCCTGTTCTCAACCCGATATCCACAGACATCTTGGTGCGTTACTTTCCAAACGAAGCATTCTCTGGACCCGAATCATTGTGCTTACGCCTCAAATTTCAGACGCTCGTTACCCCAACGATGTATTCCTTGTCCCTCATCGTGCTCGTTTGTACAGGTTTCTTTATCCCCACAAGCCGAGCTCAGACATGGTGGGTCATTGTAGCATGTCGTATTTTAATCCTTATGACATGCGTTTCAGGTGTGGCAAGTACTATGACCCGAGCAAAATGCCTCAAGATAGTGCACCACCTCCTGGGGGAACATTCCCTACCCCTTCATCATCCCCAAACCCTCTTCTGGCGTTCAGATGTGCGCCAGCAACAAGACCTTACCTGGCTGAGGATGCGGGCTCATCCGCAGCTATTTTAATCGACTCGCCTGTGGTCTACTCTAATATTCAAGGTGCAGAAGCTATCAGTATCCCCTCTGGCTCTCTGTCCGACGCCGGTTCACTCAGTGTGACTGTTAGTGCTGGTGGAAAAGTACTAGCGAGTGGTTCTGTTCCACTGAACGCGACTGCGTATGAGATCCCATTTAGTTTGGGAGGTCTGACAGCTCAAGCGACCCCATACAACCTCTCTTGCCAAGCGACTTACTCTGGCAGTTCATCGTCGTCTGGCGCGCAAAAGTTTAGTACTAGCGCTCTGTTATATTTCTTACCCAATCCGACCAATGGCTCCGTTACGAAAATGGACCTCAGAACTGGCGCACTATTGGCAAAGCCCGCAAGCGGACAAGGTAGTTATCAGCCAGTGTTCCCTATCGGCTTCTACACCGAGTTTCAATACTTGGCCGCCAATCTTTCTCTAATTGATGAGTTGGCCGCACAAGGGTTAGCATCCCCAATTTTATGTATTTCAGAGTCTCATCGTTTCAACCAGGTTCACGGTCGTGTGTATGATGACCCGCCGTATGTATTCTTGCTAACGAGTCGTCAGGTACACCCGATTTTCGAGTCCACTCCGAGTCAGACAAGCGTGAATGATGTACTCGGCCGAATGCAACAAAACGGTCTGTATTTCATGTACGACATGCGCTACGTCTATCAGGACGCAGCCAACGTCACTGCACAAGTAAACTCGTTCAAGAGCTGGTCTAATCTCCTGGTTTGGTACACTGGAGATGAACCGGATGGATCGTCTGACCCGCTCAATGCCACATCCACTGCATACAATCTCATCTACAATCTCGACGGTTACCATCCTGTCTCTCTCGTACTCAACTGCCAGGACTACTACTTTTCATCGTATGCCGCAGGAGCCGACATTATCATGCAGGACGTGTACATCATCGGCGCCAATGTGAACACCTCCCTCATGTTCAACACCCCTTGCACAACAACCTATGGCGATTGTGGTTGCGATAATTGTTTGCCCATCCCAGCCGGCCTGAATGACGCTGTCCCCCCAGGAAACACGTCCTCCACACCACTTCCTGCGAACAGCGGCCTGGGCTCCTATACAGACGTCAGCGATCGCGTGACGAGTTTCCTAAACCGAATGGAAGTCGTCGGATGGGAACGCACCAAGGCGGTGTGGAGTGTCCCCCAAGCATTCGGTGGGGTCTCTGACGAGTGCGTTTTCTTTCCTCCACCCCCAACGCATGCTCAACCTCGCACGCCGTAGCCACTACTGGCTGCGTGCGCCAACTGGCCAAGAATGGGTCGTGATCACCCTTCTCGGCATCCACCACGGCTCGCTCGGCGCCATCTCCTGGTCGGACCCCACGCCGGTGGACATCAAAGGCAACGCGTCCGCGCTAGCGCTAGCGCTCCCCAAGATCACGCCCTTCTTGTTCAACGCGACGGCCGTGCGGGAAAACTACATGATTGGCGGGGCCGACGTCGCCGTGTGGCGCACGTCGAACGCGACGCTCGTCATGGCCACCAACACCTACTACGTCTCACAATCGGTCAACTGGACTGATGTGGGGATCAGCGATGGTGCAGGCGCTGGGTTCTTGTTCTCGAGCGGGAGCACGAGTACGTCGTCTGGGTTCGATCTGGATGCTGTTGGCTCTGCCGCGTTCTTGTTCTCTTTTTCGTAAGTGGCATGCTTGATGGGTAGCGTCCGACGTATTCACCGAGGTGTTCTAGTTCTGCGAGTACATCGTCGAATGGTCCAGAGAGTTCAAGCACGAACGGGGCTCAGAGGATGCTCGGGAACGGCTTTGGGATAATAGGTATGACGGGTGTCACCATCGCTGTCTTGGTTCTCGTGTGATGTTTGCTGTGAACGTTTGTTTGAGGATACATACCCCATAATCCTTTTTTGTTTTGAGAGCATTGCCTTACTCGTACTCTGACCAAGTGCTGATGTTGCTCTAGCCCTTGTTGTGACTGACATAGAGTATTCACTAATCATTGTCGGCGGCCTGTCAAATGGCACTCGGCTCTGGTCGGAAAGCCTGTAGAAAGGGCTTGATGTGTTGTACACGGTGAAAATACAAGATGGTCATCGACCTGACCACGCACCACCCTCAATCCAACAAATCGCTCCGATCCGCATCCAGAACGAGCCTCGTGAAGAAGCGAATGTGTTCTATAAACACCTGCGCTCGGATAGCTGCACGTACGAGATGCGTCAGTCTCACCCCACACAAGCAAAAACGTTCACCGCTCACCTTCGTTGGTGGTGTGTATTCCGGAATAAACGTCGTCGTTATCCCGATGATGGTATCGGAAAATGTGTCGCGTCAGGTTCCAATAGTGCCTAGTCTGCATCGTTGGTAGGCACGTCTCAATGTTATAATCTCCTCTGACGTTCTTTCTACTTGCCTGTATTGCCTGCCACACGGCCTCGGTATGACCGATGAACAGCGTAAACGCAAAGAAACACTCACCACGAGTGATGCCTGGTGAGACGATGACAGGGCCGGGGATATCAACCCTGCCCATCTGACTCTGGACGGTCGATCGAATGGTTACAGCCAGAAGCGCAAACGGTCCACTTTCCGAGGGCGTCGTCGGCGCGGGTTCAAAACCATTGTGAAAAACATCATAAAAACGTATCGTTCCTGATGAAAGGTCTCCAAAGGCCTCCAGAGTCATGTTGTGTCCGTCGCCACGGGGAGCGCAATGTCGGTGAGGCGAGCTGGCATGACTTGAGCCAGCGAATTATGACTGGCGATGCGATTGTTGACGACCGCCCATGCTGTTTCGGGAAGCGCATTCACTTTGACACCCCCACCCATAAAATCTGCCACAAGAAATCAGAGAGAACAGAGATAAAACAGGTCAATTACGATGCACCGATTGCCTGGGTCGTCCCCGATAGGACATACTAAAGTGGATCATAGTCGACAAGGTGGTCACCGAGTTCCTGCAACCCTTCATCGCTGGTCAGCGATTCAAGAAAGAGTCTTCTCAATGAATCGGGGAAGCCTGTGTCATATTTTTCACGGCACTCCAACATTTGGTAGTATGGAGTTCCACGAATCAACGTAGGTCACGGTGGATGGGCCTCTAGCTTGGTGATGAGGTCCGCCAGGATGCCGATTCCCTAACTGTTCATGTCTGGCATGAGTAGATAGACAGCTGAGGATGCAGCCTCTCACGGTATGGTTTGATGGCATGCCAGAGTGGCCACCAGGTGTCAATACATCTATATGAATATTCATAGACCCTCTCTCAGTAATGGTGGGCATGGCTAATATCACCCCATTTATTGTGGAATACCCATCTGTGAACCATGAGTGAGTGGAGGACAAGCTCTGTCAGCAATGCTTGGACACATACTTCCTTCATCAACAATCATAGTTAGTGAATCTGGATCATATATTTCAAGAAGATGTTGTGCAATTGCACAAGCTCCCTGCAATGCTCAGCAAAGTACACAGAGGTAGGACAAACACTTACTCTGTGACCTTGCTCTCCTCATCAAAACCAAAGGCCAAGAGAACCATGCAGAAGGGAATGCTACACATAAGTGAAATTCCCACTGCTCTGCACTCTGTGCTTAGCAACCAACCACAGGCTTTATATAAATATGAAACATGGAAATACAGTACACTATCTCATACTGTATTCGGTCAGGAGTTATGAATTATTTACATTCTTAATGTCAAATAAGAGATAAACAAGAGTAAGATGTGTCTCAAATGCCAACAACATTTACTATATAATGTTTTTATTTATACAGTGTTTCTTTCATTGTAGGAGTTTGACATGCAAATGAAAATTTCCTTTTGACAACCATCATATCTTACTCAATGAGAATTAGGGACTAAGATGCTTAACTAAAAGTGAAGTTCAATATAATTACATGACAACTTAGAAACTAGTAATCATCATAGACAAAGTAATCATCATCACTGTTTAGACTCTCATGACTGTGCATCATCTAATTTCAAACAGATAATGAGTCAGCAGTGCTCCTAAACATGATGAAACATACCCAATGTGTGATAATTGCAGGGATTAAGGAAGCTGCCTTTTTTGATGGGCGTACAATTAATCCTCCATGAGTTTCTATCTCAGTAGATTGATGGTAGCTGCCACCACCATCATCATTGAGTGTAAGGATGATAAATATCCATTGCCATCCATCTGTCAAAGCACCACGAGTAATAGGTTTCCTGCACAACACAATAATAAAAGGTACTGAGGAATAAGAATAAATGAGCTAACTCACCCTATAGCCCTTGCACATGCATATATCTCACTAACAGCTCTAGGCACATGAGATTGAAGAAACACATCAGTTCCCTTGGCTTCTGAAACAAACAAGGCAGAGTCTTCTGACTGTAAGTCTGGCAGATAAGGACGCCAGGAAAACTGCTCTGTATAGAGTTCAGAGCAAGTATTGTGATCATAGATGAAAGAAATATACCAGCCCTAGGTTTACTGGGTGTTACTATGGCTGCCCAATTAATATGTTCAGAGAGTGTGCCAGAGCACTGGTTTGATAGAGCAAAAGGTGGGATAGCTTGATCAATACTTAGGACCATGTTTAATTTACTTGGAACCATGGCAGCAGCACGATAAAAGAAAGCATTAGTCAATAAGCGTGCTGCAGCTTCATTCTATAGAGAATTTTGTGGTGAATAATATCTGTTGATATAATTAGAATTTACATACACGTTGTGGAACAAGATGTTCCAGAGAGCAAAGATGACGGTGGAGCATTCTAGCAGACCAGAGTTTATTCACTCCAATAGGGTTTGTTTTAAATGCACGGGACATTGCATTAGGCCTGAGTTCAAGCAGGCCAGAACATACTATGTTCATCCTGTGCAAACAGTCACTAGTCATTGGTTTCCAGGTGCTCAAGTAGCGCTGCATCCCTGTTGTATTGGATTTGTGGTGCTCAATGTAGTGTGTTGGGTTCTGAAATTGAGAAATTGAGAAATTGAATGGTGTAACATTGAGAGAGATGCACAAAACATACCTAGAATCAAGAAGCACAATGTTGAAGAAGAAGAAAGGAGGTAGAATTATGCTAGCTTAGCTATCCCAAGTTATGTAATCAATGACAAAGAATAGTTTAGGGGTACCAGGATGTATGGACCTAGTGCTATGCAGTAATTATAGAAGCTCCTAGCATGACCCTGCATACTGGGTCATATGTAGGTGTTCATAGCATGTATGGTGTACTATAGATACAGACAATAGGGTGAAGTGAGATTCACATTACCCAGGTGCAGGGGATTCAGGTACTCACCTGCCGCCACGCTTCCACGAATGGCGTGCCATCATCAGGTATCGCACCCCATTCCCCGAGCCCGTCCATCAACCGATTCTTGTAATCAAAGGACGCATCGTCGACCATGCGATGCCCGATATAATACGGATCGTACCCCCGCATTTGTGGGTCGCCCTCGCTCGCATCGAGCGACTCCAAGAGTGGCTCGCGTGAACTTAGCACGCTCGCATTCACAATTGCATTTGAAGTGTATATACCCTGTGTGTCGTCCGAGGAACAGTTGGCGAAGAGGACGGGGAGCCCGATGAACACGAGTGCGTTGATTGAATAGGTTTCAGGGAGGGAAAAGATGTGTTTGTGGAGCGGGAAGAGGTACCGCGAGTTCATCGTCAGTCCGCGCTCGCTCGTGTTTAATTTTATAGCAAGCTCCCCAGTGACTTCGAGAAAGGGAATGCGCAGCTCGTTTCCCGTACCCAGAATTACAGAGTCGACATCATATACGCACGAACCACCGACGAACACGATTGCATCTGGTGTAAAGTATGTGATTTCGGGCTTCACTCTGACCACATCTGTTGCTGGGTAATGGTCACTGTGCACAGATTGATAGACTTAGGGGTCATCAGGGGAAAAAAAGACAACAAGATACTCAAGGAACTAACCTTGGATGCATACAATGCCACCTGCGAAGCAGCATCTGCTGTATTCGCCCTAGAGCCGACCACGACCACCGTCTGATTCGTATAGCGCTGCGGCTCACGATCAAATATTGAATGCAAAATTTCGCGTCGCCGACCACTTGAGCTATTCCCACGACACAACCACTCTTCCTAGCCCTGAAAAGCAGGGATGCGGGGATGGTGGTTGTGCCCATTGGCAACGATCAAGTGGTCAAACGATCGACATATCTCGTGACCATCACCGTCCTCTGTCACGACATCCCAGTACCCTTCTTCCAACGAACCAATCCAGGTCGCAGACAGAACGGTGTGGTTCAGTAGAATGTAGGGCATAAGATTGTACTGTAATGCGAAATCCCGATGGTACTTTTGAAGGTATTCGTGTCGTGGAAACAGAGGTGTTCCGGGAGGAAAGAGAAAATCTATGTAGCTCATGGATGACACAGGAACATTGGTGTGAAGGTTGGGGTATAGCGGTGTCTCGGGCAGGTCGGGTGTGTGAATGGGCCGTGGGTCTGGAAGCCTGCGTGATTGGGAT
>JBBPTN010000485.1:0-15764 GCA_038094075.1 Xerocomus spinulosus
CCGCCCTGGACTCCGTCGAAGCTCGATCTGAGCCGAGACATTCAATTGACACTCTTGGAGAGCGGCGACTACATCCGCAGCCGTCTCGCCAATCACAACGTTGATCCCCCTAGTACCGAATTCATCCCTCAACATCGCCGTCGAGGTGTTCTGAATGATTTTTTGTCGGCTGAGGGTGCCTTTTTTGAGGGTGCCTACCGTGCAGAGCCTCATGTCGCCTTGTTCGATGTGGAGAAAGCGGTCGAGATGGGAATTGACGGATGGGTCGATGAGGTGAAGAACAACGACGAAGCCTGTGAAATGCTGGAAGTATTGGCGAACAAGTACTCTTCGAGTGCGTTGAAGACATATGGAAACAATCCAGAGCTTCTATCGGTCATGCTGTTGACCGTAGTCGAGCTTTGGGTTGCGCTCGACAAGATAGCGATCAAGGAGATACCGATGTTGGCAGAGTACTCACCTGAGATCCCAAACAACCTTTTGGAGAGTCTGTTGCTTTCCAAGGCTAGTAGCCTTGATCGTCTTCGTCTCGTTCAACAATATCTGTTACGTCGGCACTCGCAAGCAAAACCCAGATGGTCAGTCTTTTCCGACTCCGCCACCTCCGAAGACACTTTTGCGGTTCGGTACTTCAGAGGATCTTCGCAACACCAGCAACTCAAAACTCGAATAGAAGAAGCTGCACAGCGAGATGTTCAGAATAAAGTTGCCGAACTCGAGAGAGCGAATACTCTTCATGCTGACCGTCAACGACAGGCCGATAAAATTGAACACACTTGTAGCATTAGTGTTCGGAAAGCCCACCAGCCAGACCCCTCCAAACGTTGCACGAAGTGCCGCCTTTTGAAAACACTGAAAAAGATGAAGATAGACATTCACGAGTGGCCGCTACCAGCTAAGCGACTCCAGACCGAGGTTGTCATCTTTGAATTGGAATGTCCGCTGTCATTTGATATGTGGCGTGCTGCCACATTCCACCTCTTGGTTGACCTTTGTTCACCTTCCCTTGAACCCGAGATTCCCTACATCACACTCGGGGCATACGACCCCCTTCGTCCTTATGTTGTCAAGCATCCTAGGTCGCGAATTTCCCTCTGTTCTGATACCAAGCCATTCATAGTTACACACTATCGCACCAAGGCAATTCCTACTGACTACAAATCCGTTTGTGTTCCAAACGGGCTGGCATTCTATGGTTATGATTCCCATGCTTGCATCCCTGTCTCGACTCTCGCGTCCCATATTGACATCGGCAGGTATTGCACATATCAGCTTCAAGGCGGGCTGTACCAGAACCTCCAAAAGTTTGTGGATTCAACTTCCCACACGTCCAACGAAGTCATGGCAAACCAAGCCGACTGTCACAAAAATCTTTCCATTCACGAATTTGTGGCGTTTGGGCACCTTCGGAGCGGTAGTTTACTTCAGTGGCTCAATATCTTGCGAGAGCTTCGAGGACCATCGTTATCATTCCGCCACCCTGAAGTTCATTTACTCATTGCTCAGGCTGTGTCTCAAATCGGATCGCTTGGAGACTCTGGCTGGGTTTGGCATCAGGAGCTCGAACAGCATTCGTTTTGCCACGCGCTTCTTGAAGAACTCGAGGCTCTCCTCTACAACGTTGAAGCTAATTGGCTGGAAGCGGCAACAATGGACACCATCTCCTTCCTGCTCCGTCGCTTGCTTGCATCTCGCCCTGACCAAACTATCTCACTTCACGCGATTGAACTTCTTCGTGCCGTTCGTAGCAAGGTGTTCAATTGGGTAGTAGAACTATCAGCTAAGCTCATGGAATCTCCTGGAGATGAAGAACTTCGTGGGGTTTTGCGAGACAGCGCTGCAATTTGTCGAAGCACGTATGATGTTGACTCCGAGCTGATCTCTGACCTGCTTAATACGGCGGAGGATATCGATGTCCTCCTTTTCTCTGCTATGTTGATCCACGACAACACACCGAGCAAGCTTTCGTCCATCCCAGCTTACTCACAGTTACTTCTTGATCGAGACCGCCGTCTATCGCTGGTTCTCGAGAGCTTCGTCAGTAGTCTGATCGAAGGTGATCCCAGTGACAGAGGAATCAACTCTGCAATCAGTCGGGTTTGGGATGGCTATCGGCCAGGTTCGAAGTGGATCCCACTACAGAATATGAACTCACGCTGGTTCTCGTGCACCACTTCGTCGACGGCTGAACAACGTGCACAAGGCGTTCATCTCAATCTTCTTGATGGGACACTACTTGTGGACACGAAGCAACTTGGCAGATTACCGGATGAAATATTGTGCCATCCGTTATACGATCTGATATTTGGCGAGGTTCGTCTCATCATGCCTAGTGTAATTTGGGACGTTGACCCCATCTGATCTAGCGGGTGCTCGATGTCATACCCGGCGATTTACCAGGAATGGATTACTCGACACGGGGGACGGTATCCAATCATCAGGTCAGCTCGGAGGCAAATATTTATGATACGAAGGCTCACATAATTCGTCCAGGTGTACTTTTCTCTCAAGAATGGTTCTGATCTCGTGATACGAGTAAAACCTATGCAAATAACCACCGATGATGCGGAAATCATGGAACTCATTCCTCGACAAAAGCTGACAGGAGACTTGCCTGCAATATTGATCGAGGGACATGTTCATTTATTAAGCCTCTTGACGTCCGTCATAGAGATCCGCCCTCTCGAGAGGATGTGGGAGGCATCGCCAGAGAACTGGATAATTGATAGTGCTGCTGGACAATATCGCATGCGGAAAGGAAAGGAGTTCCTCCTTGATATCCGGAGCCCATCTTGGAAAATGGTGTCAGATCTTTTGAGACCGCTTGATATTCCAACGAATCTGCTTGTCAGCGTGCTTGGCCATGACAGGCTCTCAATGCGGCTGTCTGTTGTCTTGCCTCGATATGGCTTATCATTTTATGTCGACGAAGACAAGGATCTTCAGTCTCGCAATATCCGGGGTATGGTTTACGATGAGAACCAATCCATTGGGACGCTGTTTGGTTTGGTCAACCAGCTTGTCCTTCGACCGAAGATCAGAGATGGAGTTGATGTTGCTGATGCTGTGCCCCACTCTGTCCTCATCCCTGAAGGCAAGGTTTCCTTCTGCACGGAAGGACATCATGTTTGTGTAGAGATCAATACACAGCGTCAAGATCTTGGACGTGTCACTTTCCAGATCTATCAAGTGAATACAGATGTAGGTCACTTGGAGACCATTGGTCTGACAAACAAATTATATTGCACATACTTACATGCTCTAACAAGTGGGTGTGGCACAGATCCACTGACAGGCAGGTCAGGCACTGAGGAAACATTGTCCCTACTTTGTTCGGCGAGTTGCTGGTCGGTCATGAAGTTTGCTCCTCGCGATGCCGAACTTCTTAGCTTGATCGCATCCTTGTCCCCATCGCATAGCTGGTATCCCATACATCTCAAATGTATGCAGAAAGTAGAGTGGCTCGACCTTCCAGCGCACTCTCAATGCCACGAGCTATTCGTCGTCGCCAAAAATATCCAAGGACATTTTCAAAGACTTTGCTCGTTCCATGAGAACAAATCAAGCCAGTTGTTCGAAGCATTCCCATCATGTGAGGACCATCTCCTGGAACGTAGCGCAATACGAGCTGCATGTCTATTTCCGTCCGAGTCTTCTGGGCTACCCACTGGTGCAAGCTCGCACTCTGATGTCTGCTACACGGCCAGAGACGTGGTGGAGCATCGCTCGGCAGAGCATCGTGCTTATACAGCGGCAACCATTGTCTACCACAGAACTGCGAGAGAAACGATCACTAAGAATGTGCTGGGTATGGTGGAACGATGGCCGGAATCCGTTTCTGGGCACACCCTATTGTCTCTTCGATATGACACTTCGTGGTTAGCCCCCGGTCTTCCGTTGATCTGGCTCGAGGCGTACAATCTCCTACGAAGAAATGATGATAAAAAATGGTTTCAACTACTTTTCTCCCTCCCTGCCATGGCGTACGCATCGCCAGAACTCAGTGATCTAGTACCGGTCCTTGTCACTTTTGCAACTCACCAAGAATTCCGTCTGGAACACCCGCCAAACTATGATTCTTACGATATCTCAGATGGCTACAGTCCCACTCGGACAAGGTTACATCGTTACGTTTCTGATTCTGCCTACTCCTTTGAATTGAGCCCTGAAAGTTCTGAACCTGCCAAACACAATAAGAACACTCACGAGAAGAGACGACGTCAACTCAAAACGTACCAAGGGAGGGTCAATTCGGACGCCAATGCGACAGTTAACGAGTTGCTCAGAGCTTGGCCTTGTGAAACACCGCCGAGCTCCTCACTGAACTCCACATTATATGATGTCGGATCTCTCACTTCCAAAGTTGAACGACACTTTTCCACATGCTACCACAATCTCAAGCTCAAAGAACACCTGACTCGTGTCCAGAAAATTTTGCGCAGTGCACGGGTCTCTCCAGCTTCTCCTCTTTCATACACGTTCAGTCCTTCAAAAAACGAGCCCAATTCTGTCCAGTGGACCCTCACGGAAGAGCAGCTATTTTCCAGAACGGAGCCATTGTCACAAGTACATGACACATTGGCCCGAGATGTTGAGCCCATGCAAGAGGTCATAGACACCCCTCCCTCTGATACTGTCCGGTTGTATCAGCTTATCAATACTGCGAAGGCTAGTGCAGCGAACCCGTTCCAATGTCGATACATCTCGGCCCTACTCGCTAGTGCAGAGCGCTTTGAAACTGAACCAGCCCTCGTATCAAATGACGGGCAGTTACCTCCTGCAGCAACACTTTTGGGGCACTATGTTCGGTGTAGAGAGAACTATATTGAAAGGCTTCGTCTTCTTCAGCGACAACTTGGCCCAAACACCCGTAGCGAAGAAGCGCTGGAGCGATCCGGTCAATGGCCACGGGTGACGCCACATACACTTCTTCGTTTCCTCGCATCAAACTCGCCGATCGCAATTTCCAAGGACTGGAAGCGGTGCCTGGTGGAATTTGCACTGCTCGCACTTGAGCTCCAACGTGCTCGGAGACTCCTGCAACTTCACTTGGATGATCGCCACGAAGAACTCCGCAAGGAACTCGAGAACGAGGGGTGTGATGGTTGGAATGCTGAGACGCATCCAGACTGGTTATTAATCCAGGTATGGAGTTCTTACTATGGCAAGGCATGCTTGCTGATGCCATGTCCGTTCCCTACTCAGCTACAAGGCAATTTCTTTATTCGTCGGGTTCAGGCCGAGGTTGCCAACGAAATGATATCACCGCGCTCGGGTGACAACACGGCCATGCAGCTCAACATGGGCGAGGGAAAGTCGTCCGTCATCGTCCCCATCGTTGTCGTCGACCTTGCCGATGGCGACCAGCTCGTTCGGGTCATTGTCCCAAAGGCATTGACAGCTCAGATGTTTCAGCTCCTCGTGGATCGACTCGGCGGACTCACCAACAGACGGATCTATTTCCTTCCCTTCTCACGCTCTCTCAAGGTTGATGATCAGAAAGCGAAGGTTCTCCGTGACATAATGACGGAATGCATGAAGGAGCGTGGAATTTTGGTTGTCCAGCCAGAGCACGTCCTGTCGCTCAAGCTTGTGAGCGTGGAGAAGCAATTGCCAGGCGTGAAAGACGCTCCGGTGGGGCTTCCGTTGTTGGAGCTGCAAAAATGGCTCCATTCTCGTTCTCGCGATATATTAGATGAGAGCGATGAAATCCTCCATGTTCGGTACCAACTGGTATACACGATCGGTAATCAGCAACACATTGAAGGCTTTCCTGAACGATGGACGATGACGCAACAGATTCTCAGTCTTGTGAAGAAACACGCATCCATCATTCAACTCCTTTATCCACTCGGAGTAGAGTACGAACGCATCCCTGGATCGTTTCCCCATTTCCGCATCCTACACTCTGACGCAGGCAAGGAGCTAGTCTCACGGATAATGGAAGATATCTGCAATGACCGTCTCCCGAACCTTAGCTATGGCAACCTTCGCACTGACATTAAGGATGCGATCAAGCGCTTCATGTCGCGCAAACTTGTTTCTCGTCAAGATATCGATTTGATACAGCAATACTTCAAAGAATCACCCGCTTGTGGGAGTTTGCTACTTTTGCGTGGTCTCCTAGTCGCTGGTATTCTCTTGTTTGCTTTCAGAGAGCGCCGTTGGCGAGTAGACTACGGTCTCGCCCCGTCACGTACCATGCTTGCAGTCCCATACAGGGCAAAGGATGTCCCTGCTCAAAGGGCCGAGTTTGGCCACCCCGACATCGCTATTCTCCTCACCTGCCTATCCTACTACTACGGCGGTCTCACTGACGAGCAACTAAGGACATCTTTCGATATTTTACTTCAACAGGATGATCCGTTTGCAGACTACGACCTCTGGGTACAAGAATGTTCCACTGTGCCAGAGAGTATGCGGAACCTGAGTGGGATCAATATCAAGTCGTCAGAACAATGGCTTCACGATCTGTATCCCATGTTCTATCGGAACAAGGCAACAATCGATTTTTACCTTTCGAGAGTCGTGTTCCCAAGGGAAGCCAAGGAGTTTCCCTCGAAACTATCTTGCTCGGGTTGGGATCTAGCGGAAAAACGAGAGCGCCTGTTGACAGGTGAGTGCTTGAGTGATCACTCTATCGTTCTTGGGTCGCTCTTCCTGCTTGCTAAGCGACACACAAGGCTTTTCAGGGACCAATGATGGTCAATATCTATTGCCACTGCATATTGATCAACGTGACCCGGACCATCAACGAAGCACGAATGCAAAAGTTTTATCCTATCTACTTCAGTCGGAGAACAGGCACTATATGTGCATGACGTATGAGAATGGAGAGCGCCGGTCTACAGAAGAGTTCCTCCAGATCTTGGCCTCGCAGAAGCTGGAGATCCGCGTCTTGTTGGATGTCGGTGCTCAAATGCTGGAACTCCAAAATGATCAACTAGCGAAAGCATGGCTGGACGTCAAACCCGATGCCTCTGCCGCCATCTACTTTAACGAGGACGACGAGCTGACGGTGCTCGCTCGAGATGGGCACACAGAGCTTTTGTTATCGTCACCGTTTGGCCAGCAGCTCGACCGGTGTGTTGTGTATCTTGATGATGCGCATACTCGTGGGACGGACATCAAGTTTCCCAGCGGATTCCGTGCTGCAGTCACACTGGGTCCGAAGGTCACTAAAGATCGTTTGACACAGGGTGCGTACGGGATAACATCCAGTACCCAGATTTCAACATTTTCCGTCACAGGTTGCATGCGGATGCGCAAACTCGGACATGGACATTCGGTCATGTTCTTCGCACCCCTCGAGACTGATCGCAAGATTCGTTCCTTGGGAGATAAGGACCAGGCGGACGAGATTGACACGATAGATATCCTACACTGGGCAATTCGTGAGACATGTGACGACATACAGCAGCGGGCCCCTCATTGGGCACTTCAGGGGACAGACCATGCCTTGCGATATAGTGCCTGGTCCGAATATTGCAATGATGAACTCACGTCCGCCAAACTATCAGAAAAGTGGCTCCAGCCAGAAGCCAAGAGCCTGGAGAAACTCTATGGGCCTCGGAACGGATCAAACCTTCTGTCTTCGCTCACCCCAAACATCCGCCAACGCTGCGACGAGCTCGGTATTCTGGCGCTCCGCGATGCAAGCATGGACGAAGAACAGGAGCGCGAGGTCATTCACGAAGCTGAACGCGAGCGACAAGTGGAGCGTCCTCTAAAGGTGTCTGCCGCGACCCATTCAATCCATTCTGATGTTACTATGTTTGTGAAGACGGGCATCATACCGCCACATTCGAAAACCTTCCGTCCAGCTTTCGAGACACTTGAGAAGACATCTGCGGTTACGATTGAAGCACGCGTTTGGGGTTCGTCCGTGTTGGTGACGAAAGACTTTGAAAAGACCGTCCAGGCAATGGGACATGTAGACGACTACTTGCGACCTGTCCAGTGGGTTGTCTCCGGAAAACGGGCTCAGAATGATGTGCTCGTCATCTTGAGTCCTCACGAAGCGAACCACCTGATACCACACATCCGATCGCGCCAGAACGTTCGCCTCCACTTGTACACACCGCGCATTGTCAAGGCCATGAAGCCGTGCGACGACCTTTTCCTGTACAGCATTCCTGCTGCTCCCGTTGAGTGGGCTGCACCCGCACATCTTGTCGATCGGTTGAACGTGTTCGCTGGGCAGCTGTACCTCAAAGACTACGACGCGTACATTCGTTTGTGCCGTTTCCTTTGTGTATACGCAAGGGATTTGGAAGGCGAGGACGTGGAGGTTGGACCGAATGGGTTCATCGAGCCGATGAATCGACCAGAACATCTGCAAAGCATGAATTCGTTCCAGAACTCACCCCTACTTTCTGTGAAGAAATTGATGGGGATCCGTCGAAAGGGGATGAGCTTTCCACTGACACACATGGGAAAGCTTCTCGATGGGCGAGTGCTTTCTGAAGACGATTTCCAAGACGGTGAAGAGGTCCGTCTCGTGTTTCCTTGATTGCCTGTGATCGAATGGCTAATCATGATTTGGACCTGTTGCTGTCGTTTAGGATGCCTCCACCAATTACTTGACTTGCGATGATGGTGGCGAGGGTAACTCAGAAGAAGTCGACGGATAACGGTGTAGTACTGTGGATCCAGAGATATTGTGTCGATCATATATTGTGTACAGTTTAACCTTGTGATCTCAATTACGACGAGTTGTTTAACCTCGTATCGCACCGTATCGGAACATCTGACGCTACCGATGTAGGCCTGCGAAGAAGGCCCTCCCTGCAAGTCACTTCAAGGCTCTCTTATCTATTGCTATGCCGTCACACTGAACTATATTCAACACGCGATACAGTGCAACATCGCTCACATTTTACAAAGGAAGAACGGAGGAAGTCTTTTTTAATTAATTAATTTTGGAAAGCTAAAGCGGGAAAGGACACGCATGAAAAAAAAGAGAAAGAAACGCAACTCTCACTCAGACACCGTATCTTGCGGACGGAGTGGGCCCTGCGCACGTTACCGTCGTTGTGGGTTGGTACGGCGCGGGATTCAATTCTGGCGTCGGCAACGGGAAATACTCCTTTGGTTCATACGGGCAAAGGTCCAACCAATTTGCTACCACGTCATTGGTAAACTCTTCCAACCGTTCAAATCATTGTAGACTCACCGTCCTTGGTCTGGTTTTTAATGCCCTCGTAATCCTCGACAAAGACGAGCGCCATTCCTCTGCAAACCCGAAGAAGTTAGAAAGAGTACATCGCAGAGCATTGCAGTGGGACTCACGTCCAGAGATGCCAATCATTGTGGCTATACCACACATTAGCCGTTTGCGATCACCCAGAGTTAGAGCATCCATGCTCACCAGTGAAGGAACCAAGGTCCTGAATTATCCGTCCTGAACCGAACTGTCACATTGTTCGTCTCGGTGGTCAATCCAGTGTTGACGGTATCTCTGAAGACTGGCATGCCGGTTCCAGAATCCGTTGGACACAGACCGTCGGCGCTCTTGTTGACCGCGAAATGATGCTGTTGCAAATGTCAGGAAAGAATGAATATCCCACGAAACGAAACCGCGTACACCGTGCAGGTGGAAAGGGTGCTGGGTCCCAAGAAAATAAGTTAAACATGGGTTCCTTTTCGTATTCACTGCACTCACCGGGTGACCTGGAGCCGTAATGTTGAAGATGAGCTCGACGACCATACCCTTGTCAAGCGGAATGAGTGATTTTCCCGGCTCAAGTTCGTCGGACAGCCACCCGCTCATGATCTGCAGTAAAATAGGGACGGTGGGTGACTGGTACTGAGTCCCGTTGACCAGGAAGTTGTAATTCGTAAAATTCTTGTCCACATCTATGGTGTAGGTGACATTGGGAGTTCCGAGAAGAACATCGGGGGTGTCTGGCGAATGCAGACATGCTTCATTCAGAGGCCCGCTCGTTAATACCGCAGGACTGGGGGAGAATTCCGTCGCGCCTTCGTACATCAGTGTAGCGACAGTGCTCGAGTTGTTCTCGTCAGTTGATGCTGGAACTGCGTGCATCACGTAGTTGTATATTGGCTGGTTGGCGTCAAGGATGAAGGAATAACGCTGAGCAGCATAGATCGTGATCGAGCTGACGTTGTATGGTTCAACGTATGATCCATCGGCTTCTATGACTGTCAGATTGTGGCCCTCAATCGAGAAATTGAAGTATGATTTGCATGCCATGTTCAAGAGGCGGAATCGGTAGCGTGTCCCTTGTTGAACCATGTAAGTAGGAGGCGACTGGCAATCCATTCCTGGGTAGCATCCGGTCCCATTGATGAGGACCGAATCCGGTAGGATTTGTCGGGGGGTAACAACCGAAGGGTAATGATACCTTTATAGCAGGAAATCGGTGCAAGCGCTGGGATTGGAGATGGACACATACCAGTCCATCAATGTAATGATCGTGGAGTCTATCATGGAAAACGTTAGTCATTCACCCCTCTTGGTATCGCAACACAAACCATCGTCAACTTGATAATTGTAATTCTTCTTGTCATTTAAGTCATCACGTATGATGAGAGCTCCACGGAGACCATCGCAGTACTGTGGTCCATAATGCGAATGATACCAATACGTGCCGACTTGAGTACCCCCCGTAAAATTATGCAGGAACGATCTTCCGGGAGCTATGACACACTGGGTGACTCCGGCCACACCATCCATGCGGCTTGTATGGTACTGGTTGATACCGTGCCAGTGCTGTGAACGAATCACGCGTCAGTCCGAAAGAAGTGAGAGCTACTTGACGAGTACTGACAATCGTTGTTCCGGTGAGCATGCTCGTATCGGTCAGACTATTAGTGACGTTGATCAGGAATTGATCTCCCTTGAGAATGCTTGTGTTACTTCTGGAGGGCACCAAAAAAGGAGAACATACCTTCTTTCCAGAGATGACGGGACCTGGGAGGGTAGGTTCATTGCCTTGAAGCCCAGCGAGGACAGCGCTAAGAAGTGTAAGAAATAGTTTTGAGCTTTACACCGCCTACACCTACATTCTTGGAAAGCCGTCTGGGCTGATGCAGCGATTCTCGATTGAGAGGTTGACGGCGACGTAATTGAGGGAAGGAGTACCTGCTACCAAAACATCGAGTAGGGTGTTACCAGGCAGGAAGCCAGGAGGCAAGGTATACCCGACCCAAGACGCGAACCAAGCAAAGACCCAAGGTACTTGCCACCCCATAACGAGCAGTGATGGGACCAAAAACCTGACCAGTGCCCAATATTTATATTTCGACAGACTTGCATGCTGTGCGTTTCCGGTACACGGGAAACCCGCTTGAAAAGAACCCCAGAGCGAATGATACGCGTGCCCAATGACGCAAGACGGACCTATTGGACAAGTAATATTATGGAATCGATACAAGACCATTATTGCAGCATTGCGACAGTGTCATCTCACTGATCTGTCGTGAGCCTGGCACCGATGCAAGACTTCGTGCGAAGACTATTATGACCTAGAATGCAGTCTACGTTAGAGACGTTTGAGCGCACTTGCAATATTGGTTCGTACACTGATCGAATCGGAGAGAAGAATGACCTCGAGGTGTGGCGGCCCAGGGTTCTTTGTTTGGCATCAGCAACCAGATAATCGGATATGTTGGCTGCCCACATGGTTCATGATCCTAGAGGTGTAAATGAGGCAATTACATACTCACCGTACACTCACTATCCCTTTCGCAGATAGTCTGCATGCATGAATTTACTTCATAATTGCCCCTTCTCGGTTCCTACGAGCCCAGGTCGCGTCCTGCCCTTGAATTTACGGACATCGCCCGCTAGGCCGCCACGCTGTCTTTACGCCAAATTCCAGGGATGGAGTTCTTGCGAACAACGGTTTAACCTATTCTGGATGTTTTGACCCCATACTCCTTGGGAGTAAGTGTCGTTATTCCTCCGCGTGTTCTCCACCTTTTGTTATTTCAACGTACCATACAGGGAACCTGTATTTGTTGATATCTTGTAGTTTGCAAGCGGGGCGATTGCGCGATATGGATTGCAATGATACAAACTTTTCTCCTTCCTCCACGACTAGCAGAAGATCAGTGGACGCGAACTGGAGATCGTGGGAAACGTCAACAGTAATAATGATTATGTAATGACAACCAGCGCTGTTTCCACTCCAAGTCCTAATCCAGCTAGGCCCCTTGGCCTGTACGTTGAACTCTGTACTCGAGATTCTTTCGCCAACCAATAGGCACTCTCTGGCTCCGAATTGCGGTGTACAGATCATCAATCTGGTTGTGGGATCAGTCAAGATACTTCTGATGAGAAGCTCCACTGGGAGCGTGAACCTTGATCTTGCCAACGATTCGAATAACAGTGTCCCGAATTGGCCACCGTAATGGAAGGTGTTCGATCTGTCAGCCATATACGAGCACACTGCCAACGACATGGGAAATGAAAGATGGAGACAAGTATAAGATGAATGGTCGAATCGCGGATAACGCTACGTTTCACTCCATCCAACGCAACAATGTCTCAGACTTTCTGCGGGAATTACACCATCACATCTCTTGTCCAGAATCTGGGCGACACCAAACTGGCCACTGGTGTTACTGATGGTGGCGACCCCAATCCTATTTCCATTAACCAACCTGACACAACCGTATGAAAATTTTCCACGTCCTGAATTCGAAGCTCATTCCATCGGTTGTAGTGGACCATCACGCCAGTCTCTGACAACGAGGGCGGCAGCCAGGGCTATTACTTGAGTGTTGGCAGTTATGGGTATACCGGAATATCTCAGAAAAGCGAGGATCCAATGACGGTCATAGCTACCAATGATGGCTCTCAACAAGTTGTCTGGTGTATCACCAGTGTCATCTACAACACAGAACAAGCATACACGTGGGTCGTTCCTTTAAAGTCCTGTATCCCACCGTCGCTCATCCGCTGTTTTCAGCATTCAACCGTCCGGTGAACCAAACAATGGATGGACACTTCCAATCCAGAGCTCTTGGTATCCGGTAATTGGTCCCCCCATGTCTGGTGTTGTCGCTTACTGATTGGTGTCGTAGATTGTGATCAGGCCCATCATCCCACTCAGTGGAGGCCAGTACTTTCCATCCCAATTGTTCAATATACGGCAGGTTTTTCCGGTTTTGAAGGAAGCCTGAGAAGGATTGTATATCGTGATTCTATTGTATCTGTAACAACGAGTTATCTCCGTCTGTATGTGTGCTAGTTGTGTCGTATGAAGATGCTGTACCTCTGCAACATAGTCGAGCCCACAAACCCGTCAACAGCCCTCAAGTATAAGCGTTCTTCTTGTCTCGATTACCCTTCAACGTGGTCTACACTTTCAACAGTACACTTTCCAAGTCTACAACGTCAGTCGTGGGCAGCGCGTGCACGGCCCTCCGCAGCAGCCTTTCCACCTGTCTCGCGCAGCTCGCCCTTCTCGTGCATCTCTGGATTGTTTGCGTACTTTCCAATCACCTGAGTAAGAGATTAAATGACATCCGAATGTCAGGTACAAAAACATACCTTTTGTGCCTTGGCTACCATCTTGTCTGTTATATTGGCGTGTCCCTCCGGTAAGCCAGATTGACCTCCAATTGAGACACCACCTAGAACGAGTGAACACACGCCTTACTGTATCAACATCGACACACCTTCTGGTGCAGGGGCGACATCCAGGGGTCGCTCAGAGTTGAATGCAATTCTTCCGTGGGTCTCTGTTGGTGGTGGTGGTTGGGATGCGTCCATGTTTCTGGCGGATGAACAAGAGATCCTCGTATTTATATGTCCGGACTGGAGTGACGTCAGAGGTCTGAAGTTAATTTCCTTGTCGGGTAGTTTCCTAATTTGGAGTATCCTCCTTCTCTCATGACAAGCAAGACAGAAAATCCGTTGCATTCGCTGATCGCTGGGTCAATAGCGGGGGGCATCGAAGCGTACGTGCTCATCGTTGTCGACGACGCCAAAGCTCAACGCGTTCAGCAAGTCTCGTAACGTATCCAACCGACTTTGTCAAGACACGTTCCCAGTTTGGCGGTCAGGTCGGTCCATCGTGCTCCTGTTGATCGCTTGGGCTCATCTTACCCCTCAGCGTGAATCACCACTGACAATCATCCGTACGACTATCCGCGAGAAGGGTGTCATCGGTCTCTACTCTGGTTGCTCGGCGCTTATCGTTGGGAATGCCGTCAAGGCTGGTGTTCGCTTCGTGAGCTATGATCAGTTTAAGAGCCTCCTGGCAGATTCAGAGGTGAGCATGTCCTCATCGTCGTATTTCTCTTCACATCCCACAGGGAAAAGTGAGTGCTCCGAGAAGCCTCGTCGGTGAGTCCACACGTGTGTGCGTCCGTGTGACTCATCACGCGCTTAACCGTGTCAGCTGGCTTGGGTGCTGGGATGATGGAGGCCATCATCGCCGTCACTCCCTCTGAAACGATCAAGTACGTGTCTGTGCTCTTGTCTTCTCGTGTGCCAACACCGCCATAGGACGAAACTCGTCGACGATGCCAAGCGTCCAAATCCTCAATACCGCGGCCTCATACACGGCACTGTATCCATCGTGCGTCAGGATGGCATTTCAGGCATTTATCGAGGTTTATTCCCTGTCGTACGTTCACGTTCACCTCCACGATCTGTTCTTAAAGACGGGTTTTGTCCTCAGATGATGCGACAAGGCGCCAATTCGGCAGTCCGCTTCACGACCTATACCACCCTCAAGCAGTTTGTCCAGTCCACAGCCCGTCCTGGCCAACAACTCCCTGCTGGGATCACATTTGCGATCGGCGGGGTCGCTGGCCTCGTAACAGTATATGTCACCCAACCACTCGAGTGCGTCTGATTGCATTTGTACTCGCACGTGCGTTTACCGTGTGAAATAGTGTCATCAAGACTCGTATGCAGTCTCTTAATGCCCGTCAAGAGTATAGAAACTCGTTCCACTGTGGTTACCGTGTCCTAACAGAAGAAGGCTTGCTCCGATTCTGGACCGGAACTACCCCGAGGCTAGTGCGTTTGGTGGTGAGTATTACCCTTTCCTGTTTGTACCGAGAATGACTGGCGCAGTTGAGTGGCGGAATCATCTTTACAGTTTACGAGAACATCATCAGGGTCATTGGAGGAAATGCATAGTGTATGTTACTCGACAGTGATGCATATTGACATTGCTATCCTGTTGCTATCTGTGCTCAATCCTCTTGTCCCTATTGATCAATATCACAATATCATGATTTGTGTGTTTAATTCTGCTCAGTTGCAGTTGGATATTTGTCAGAGATGGACTGGCACTGAGTGGGTACACCAGCATGGTTCACACCCTTTTACCTGCATAGACTGACATCTGATGCACACTGGTGTGCCTCAGCATGCATGCCCATAGTCCCATAGTAGTTCCCTGCACTACCATCACAAAGTCACCAGTGTGCCTTGAGTGTGTTGACCAAAACCCAAATGTGCTACCTCAGCTTCAGCATTTCAATCCTACTGATAGTGGTTTGTTTTGTCTACTGTATTTACCCTCAGAGGCACTACTCACTGGCAAAGTTATTGGAGGTTGAAGACCACTAATGAGTGTAACCCCTTTTCTTTCTGCTCATAAATCCAATTTAGTGTGGTAGTGGGACTTTCAGGTAGAGAATACATAAATACAGTGGCTCAAAAAAGTGTCCCAATGTTGGGTCAATTTGGACAAATGGGTTAATTTTCGAAGATATAGAACAAACAAGACCAAACACTTGCAGAAGGAAAGATAGTGCTCGCTCTTGGCATTCTA